>BMAO01021524.1:0-78935 GCA_019973975.1 Trichonephila clavata
CATCCCGGCTCTAAGCTTTCACACCATACCATCGTGAGAGCTTTTAACCTCAGCAGATGCAACATATTAGTCCCTCAAAATGGCGTGCATTCTGGACTCTTCATTACTCAACAACGACTTATCTACAACGGGGACGGAAAAAGGAAATAAGACGAACTATAAACATAAAAGAAAGTATGTGTATATTTACATTTTGTGCAAAATATTTTTCCTTTATTTCATCCTACCAGATATTATGTATTTTATTAACAGCCGTAAAGTCTGTAAGCAGCAGGAAATAGTACAAAAAAATTTTTCTTTATCAATTATTATTTTCGCTATGTATTTCCTTCTTCTTAGCAAATAAGAAATATTTTTGAAAAAATAAACGTTGTCGTAAGACACCAGATGAATAGAAGTTTAGGTACCAATATAAAC
Source organism: Trichonephila clavata (assembly GCA_019973975.1). NCBI lineage: Eukaryota > Metazoa > Arthropoda > Arachnida > Araneae > Nephilidae > Trichonephila > Trichonephila clavata. The sequence goes on from BMAO01021524.1 coordinate 418, forward strand.
AATGAGTGGTAAAATAAAACACAATTTTACAAAAAAAAAGTTGATTTCTGATTTTGATCTTTAACTTCTACATAGTCTGCTTCGAATAAGGATAATTGCGGTGATGAAATAGAATATAATTTCACGTAATTTTTCACCTGCCATAAAGTGAAGGCATTCTAATTTTAATATTCTGTTAAGGAGTCTCAGGTGTGTTAATTTTGTTTCGAGAGCTGAAAATATAAACAATTTTCGATTAGATATAATTCTTTGAGGATAAAATTAAACAATTCAATTGTTTTACACTATTTATAAAGGAATGAGGTTTCAAAAAACTATAAAATGTATAAAAAATATAATCATAATTTAAAAAATTATAATGATATGAAATTAAGAAACATTTTTGTAAGAAATATTTATTTAGTTTTACGTTGCGCATGCGCGTACATTTTCTAAAATAGTATCTCTAATTACTAGCAATAAGTTGATTTATAAAATTAAATGTATCCTCTTATTAAATTAGCATTTTTATAAAAATAAAATAATAAATAATATTTTTTAAAAAATAAAAAAACTACATTTAAAATTATTTTTAATTTCAATATTTTTAAAAAATTTTTAGATACAAAAGATATATAATACTAAAATTAAGCAGAGTTTAAAGAGTATGATACATTTTATAATTCTACTAAGGTTTATGCATCAAAGACTACTATTTTAGAAAATATGCACGAGCAACGTAAAATGTACGTAATATTTCTTACGAAAACGTTTCGTATTTTCATATGCTTATAATTTTTTAAATTATGGTTATACTTTAAACATTTTAAACTTTTTTGAAACCTCACTCTTTTATGAATAACGTGTAAAAGAATCGAATTATTTAATTTTAAATTCAAAGAGTCGAAAATTGTTCATATTTTTCAACTCTCGAGACAAAATTAACACCTCTGAGACCCATACTCTAATTTTAATGGGTCCTTCACTTCATTCTATTTATTATGTGTTGAAAAACATCAATAAGATTAAATTTTTATGTAAAATACTCCTATTTTAGTCCGTTTTGCAAAAAAATTATTATCTTAAATATTTATTATTTAAATTTATTATTTTTACGTGACTGTTTTAATAGTACCTTATTATTAATTTGAAGACAATAAAGAAAATAAAAATAATAAATTTAGTATAATTTTCTTACTAAATCTATTTTAATACTTGAATATAATGGTTTTTAATTTTTGGAAATTTTAAATAAATATTTATTTAGAAATTCCTTGCAATTTATTCTATGAAATATTACTTTTAATGTGTGTGTGTGTGTGTGTGTGTGTGTGTGTGTGTGTAATATATACACACTTGTATACGCATTTTGGAAAAATGTGTTTGTAATTTGGTGAAACAGTTATTTGAATGTGAGAAAGTGTTTATTAGCAACGTCGCCCTAAAAGCAACATGATGGCTATTGGCAACGGACCTGGTAAATGAAGCACGATCAAGTGACAAGGACAAAATCTGAGCTAACATCTCCTCTCCGAACTTCCAAACGACGCCATGGGAAGATCTTGAGCGTCGCTAAATTTAAATCAGCACTTCTACATTGTGGGTCAAAATTATTTGAAATAAATACAATAATAAATTAATAAGATCGATAAAAATATTGAAAACTTACGATAAAAACAATGTAAAATAATGTTACATTTTTAAAATGATATCATTCTTTTTTTTTAACTTTATTTTTAACATTTTCCTTTTTTAAAAAATAACATAAAAATTTGTTTAATTTCAAATTTTTATTCTATTATTTAAGATTTTATATCAAAATGCTGTTGTATGGACATTAAAACATGCAAAATAATTATTAATCTATTTTCTGTATTACTGTAAGTTCCCTTAAGGCAGCGTTTCTCAAACTGTGGGTAGTTAGGCCATGTAGAGGCCATGATAACTCTACGAGAGGGGGGGGGGCAAGCGTATTAAAAAGTCAAAAACAAAAGATTATTTTTAAAAAATTATTAGCTTACTTAAAGTAAATAAACAAAAATATTTTGAAATAATAAAAAATAAAATTCATATTTGCACTGATATAATACATTTTTAAATGTATCAGTACTGCACGATTTATTTTATAATTAATTTAACAATATTAAGTTTAAAACAAATTTAATAATTACCATGGGTTTGTTATATGTAAAATTATGTACAGAAATTATAACACTTATCTAAATAAGTTTTACGGTTTATAATTAATCCCTTAACTGCCGATTAAAAGTTACGCGATTCACTCCCCAATGCCACCGTTCTCTACTTAGGCACGCGTATGTGGTGTATTGGGGGGGGGGAGAGAAGAAGAAGAAAAATAACCAAATCCTCTGAAATATGTGAATCCTTCGTAAACATTGCAAGGTCCTTTTATTGCACTCCAAAGCCTTCAGAATAATTTTATAGATAGCAGTGCACAGAAAAGATCGTACTTCGGAAAGACGTATTTATAAGTCAGGGGCAATTAATGTTTTGGCTGAGCGGACGTTTATATACGCCAGCAGCACTTAAGAGGTTAAAGTCGTATTGTAGCTTCATCTTCAAGGTATAGTATTATTGAATTTAATACATTGTTATTGTATGGAGGGGGAAATGAAAGCCCTAAGGTAATATTGAAGTTGCATTATTCGAGAATTTTTTAACTCTTATCACAAAATCAAATTAGTTCATTTTTTCTTCTTCTTCAGAAGTGCTAAAGCTTATCTCGGTGAGCTTCCTCCATCTGAAACTATTTGGATTGATCGATTGCCAACATTTGACTTCCAGATCCCTAAGATCTATCTCAACAAAATTAACTCACCTGGTTGGGGAGGGGACTTCCTCTGTTTTGTGTACCTTCAGTTTTTGAAATTGTCACTAATTTAGTTGGATTTGAATCATTATCTAAAAAGGTGTCCTAGCCATCTAATGTGATTAGCCTTTATAATTTTGACAATATCCGATTCTTTAAATCTGCTGTAAATTTCATAATTATCTTGTTTAACTGCTCTCAAGATCTTTCGGGGTATTTCTCTCACAAAAATCAGCAGCTTATCTTTTTCAGATTTATTTAATGGCCAGCACTCACTACCATACAAAGCAATTGCTCTATTTAAGGTTTTGTATAAACTGAGTTTCGTTTTAACATTAATAAATTTGAACTTAAGTTGGTTTCTCAACCTATAGAAAGATGTTCGCGGACGCACGGGCGTTCTTGGAAATGAGTGAGCCTATTGGCTTACAAAGGCTGCATCCAAGCGCAAAATTGACTTTGCCGTTAATATTCCTAAATCACTTTACAAGATTACGAAAGAAAGAATGGTGAAGTCTTGGAACCAAGACTATCTCATTTCAAATAAAAGGAGCTTAAAAAAGAAATTTTTCCAATCATTAATAAGAGACTGTCATGTCATCATTTTCATACTAATTACACAATAACCCAGTTTCTCTCTGGCCATGGTAACTTTAAAAGCTACTTGAACAAATTTAATTTAGTTCCGCCATCTTCCTGTGATTGTAATATGGGGGCCAGAAAATGTAGAACATGTGCTCCTTCCGTGTTCCAAGTATGTCAGAGAGAGAAAGATCATAAAACTGGCTTTCAAGAGACTTAATATAAATTGGCCTCCGAATTTTCACCAACTTCTTTCCACCAGAAGTGCTTTTAAAAAGTTCTGTGAATATGTTGTAAATATATTTGTATTCCTTCATAATCTCAACAAAAAAAAAATTCCCTTCTTTTTTTGTAATGTGTGATTAATACTTACTTTGTGAGCCCCGTGTGATACTTTGAGGTGCACGGGATTTTATAATTGTTTTCACAATTAAAAAAAACTGTAGAAACATTTGTTTGCCATAAGTAACCTATTATTTACTAGTTGCTTCTAATAATTTAGTACATTAGTATTATCTCAAACACACATCTTAAAAACAGCGGAACTTATTCCACAAAACCTATCTTTTTCATACATTCTAGAGTGATAAAATAATTTAAATATAATAAGTAGCACATAAACTCGACATTGTGAAAATTTAACTTCTGTCTCATTATCTAACAAAGTTTTATTTATTTTTCTCTTTAATATAAAAACTCTTTTTCCACCAGTTTAAGAAAGTAAATTCGTGTCCTTCACCACATAATTTGTTTTTTTTAACCTTTGTGTTATCTTCCTTCTGTGATTTCCTGATTTGTCGGACAGGACTAAGGCTTCAACGTGACCCTGAATTTGTACTTCAACTAGATCAATTTCAGCTCCTTTATCTACCCATCATGTTATTCAGTTTCCTTATTGACTTTTGTGATTACGTTACTTAGGAACAAATGCTTAACAAAAAGATCAGCAATTCAATCGTTCTTAGACAGAAAAAGAGGATGTTTCATTATTTGGGGCTGTTGAGTGATAGGCGGTTTACATTGACTTTCTACGTTCCGAACCGTGATTTTGAAAAAGCCTAAAAATGAATAACTTTTTGATATTTAGTGCCAGTTAAACTAGAATATACGCATAATTTTTTTTATTGTTATAAGAAACAATGACCGTAAAATTCGGCGTATAACTTGCACCTATACTTTCAAGCTTATTTTTTTAATTTTTATGTATATTCGCCGTATAACGCGCACTCCTTTTGTAACAAAGAAAACTGTAATATTACTATACATTGCTCTTATGTTTTGAAGTCATTTATTTGAGGGAGCCTTTCTCAAACTGTGGGGCGCCCCTCCCCCAGGGAAGCGTGATAACTCTACGGGGGAGGGAGGCGCTAACATATTGAAAAGTTGCAAACAAAAGATTATTTAAAAAATTATTAATTTAGTGAAAGTAAACAATCAAAAACATTCTGACATAAGAAAAAATAAAATACACATTTACACTGACAAATACACTTATATATGTATCAGCGCTGCATTTTATAAATAATTTTTATAAATAATTTATATATTTTATAAATAATATAAAATTAAGTTAAGAACAATTTTAATAATTACCAGTGATCCCATGGGTTGTCATAAAAAAATTATACACAAAATTTAACACTTATCTGAATAATTTGTTTTGTTTATTATTAATTCCTTAACTGCTGATTAAAGGTTACGCAATTCGCTACCTAATGCCACCGTTTTCCATGTAGGCGTGCGTATGTGATGTACTGGGGAGGGGGGGAGTGAAAAAAAGGAATAAATAATCAAATCTTCTGGAATAAGTATATACTTCGAAAACACTGTCAAGCACTGCTGTTTTTATTGCATTCCAAAGCCTTCAGAATAATTTTATAAATAGCAGTGCACCGAAAAGATCGTACTTCGGAAAGACGTATATATACGTCCGTGGGTAATTAATGCTTTGACTGAGTGAGATGGTTATATATGCCGGTAGCACTTAAGAGGTTAAAGTCGTATTGTAGCTTTAGTGTCAAAGTATACTATTGTTGAATTCAATACATTGTTATAATACGGAGGTGGGTGGTGATGAAAATTATGATTGAATATTGGGTCGCCAATATTGTAAGTTTGAGAAGCACTGATTTGAGGTTTTTTCCAAGACCTTAGAAAAAATAGTTTTCTTCCAGAACTACAACTCTTTTAATTCATAAGGCAAGTAATTTCTTTTAAATAAATAATATTTCGATACATGTAGAAGTAAAAAAATTGTTTATATGCTCATCTCTTTTGTTATTTTTAAAGCTATTATTTTTATACCCGGCGTATAACGCGCATTCTTAAGTTTCGATCTTATTTTTTGTGTTAAAAGTGCGCGTAATACGCTGGATTTTACGGTATTTAAATAGAATATTTTGGCACAAAAAATGAAGAAAATTTGGAGTATATAACAAAATTTCGAACTTACGCGAAGGTGCGGCTGAGTGATAAACGCGAAAGTCGGGGTATAATTTCGCATATAAATGCATGTAAATTATTTTTAGTTGGGACAGAAAACGAAAAAAAAATAATAATAATATTTTAGAAAAAAAAATTTTTTTTGTAAAATCTTAGGTGACACAAATACAAAATTGTAAGCCAAAGTTATTTAGATGTAGAAGGTTTCATAAAATTTAACAAAGTAGTCTGCTGACTCAAAGGAGGCAACGGGAACCTAGTGGTCAAGATAACGGACTTGTGGCTGGCGTGTCATGAGTTCGAGCCCGGTACCATTGAAGACCCGCCATGTAGAGAGCGATGCACGTTAAATCTGTCGAAAGCTTAAGCGTTCTCTCGTTGGTGTGGTGTGGTAGTTAGGAGAGAGGGTTCCAGCTCAGGTGTCATCCTCGTCACTTGACCATGGTTCAAAATTACGCGGACCGTCCCCAAAAGGCCACGTGTAGCTGAACAGTGGGACGTTAATATTCACTCAATCTTCACAAATTCAGCACTTCCAATATTATTTTTCGAAATTACTTTGATATCTTTATTACTTTCCTCTCCGCTTAGCCCGGCGTTGCACGGGCTTTTACCGAGTGAATAACTTCATCCCCATGGAAATTTCGTGTTTCCCTCAGGCGATAGCACTTGTGTGTGTGTGTGTGTGTGTGTGTGTGTGTGTGTGTGTGTGTGTGTGTGTGTGTGTGTGTGTGTGTGTGTGTGTGTGTGTGTGTGTGCGTGTGTGACCCGTCTAGTCGGAGTAGGTGCGCTGCGAGGGTGTATCTGATTTGGAGCTCCAGCGCTTTGGGCGCTTTTGCTCCGTTTGAGTGGGTCCAGAAGATAAACAAAAACAACAGTGTGACTCTTAGGAGAGCCACGGTTAATGTCCGCTAGCAGGGAAACAGATCAGGCGGTTCACCCCCGGACAGGGGCGAGGGAAAAGCAGAAGCAGGACTGTCGTCACTGGTATGAAGGAGGGGGGGGGCGGAAACTGGGGGTTCCTCTTGTCGGCGCTTGACGAGATGGATGGAGAAAGTCCTTGAAAGGGGAACTTTGCTTTGCGAGAATTTCGCAAGAGCGCGAACAGGATGAAATGATGAAGATTGTCTATTGTTAGAAGCGTCTTCTCATGCGTGTTGTTTGGCAAGGCATTTTGTAGATTCCTTGGGCGTCGATGATTGTTTGCATACTGATAAGGCTATTGGAGTGGGTGGCTACTTGATCGTAGAAGGTAGTAGCTAATTTTTTGATTTTTGAGGTGATAGCTGGAATCTTTAGGTCTCTGTGCAGGTGAATGCGTTTCATGTAGACGGGAGTGTTTAACATGAGTCGCAATGCTCGGTTTTGGAGTATTTGGAGAAGGTCAATGTGGCATTCTGCGGCAATTCCCCAAATCGGGGATGCATAAGTGATTAATGGCAGGAGATATTGTAGGTAGATTTTCCGTTTGTTATTGAGGGAGAGTTTTGACCTATTGCAGAGGAGTTTGTGCAGGGCTTGAAGTCGGCGTTTAAATTTACATGTTATCTTCCTGAGGTGGTTTCGGAAGGTGAATTTTTTGTCCAGGGTGACGCCCAAGTATTCCACTTCGTCGTACCAGGTGATGTTGCTTCTAAATAGCTTGAGAGGCTGTAGGTTGTTCCTTAAGTTTCCTTTTTTGAAAATTACTGCTCGTGATTTTGATGTATTGATTGATCTTCTCCACAGTGTTAACCACCTTTTTAACTTGATGAGGTAGCGCTGTTCTGACTTCATGAGAGGTGTTAGACTGGCTGAGTATGGTGGCATCGTCGGCGAAAAGGCAGATATCCACTAGTGGAGAGGTAGGGTAGTCTTGAGTGTAGATATTGTACAAAATGGGACTGAGAATTGACCCTTGCAGCGATCCGGCTTAGATTTGACCGATTTTTGATTGAGTTGCTTGTATCCTCACTTGGAAAGTTCACTCGTTCAGATAATCAGCAATGGTGTGGATCAGGTATGGGGGGTAATTTAGGTTGATCATTTTAAAAATCAATCCGTTGTGCCATAATCGGTCTAATGCCTTCTCAACGTCCAGGAACAATCCTCCGGGGGTTTTTCCACGGTTGAACCCGTAGATAATTTTGTTGGCTGTCCTTAGGAGCTGGTGACAGGTGGACGTGTTTTTCTGAAACCCGTGTTGGAATTCGGGGATGATGTTATTGTTGAAGGTGTGGCTTTCTATTCTTGAGAGCAGTATTTTTTCGTAAATTTTGGCTATGGAAGAGATCAAACTGATGGGCCGATAATTAATAGGGAATTTCAAGTCCTTGTTGGCTTTGGGTAGCATAGTGAGGAGGGCGTGCTTCCAGGGCTTTGGGAAGTGGTTTAGCATCAGGCATTTATTTTTATTATTTTCGTCAAATGGGTGATAGCATTGATGGGCAGAGACTTCAATGAAATATTTTTGATTTGGTCGTGTCCTGGGGCTTTCTTGTTGTCCAGCTTTAAGATGATATTGCAGGAGGGGTGAGAGGAGGGGTGGCAGGGATATTTGAGCGTAGGAATCTTCTCACTGTTCTGTCCACTTTGTCGATGTGATCATCATCGTAAGGTGTTCTGTTTTCCTGAAATGATTCTTCAAGAATATCCACGAAAAGGTCGGCTTTTTCCCTCGTCCCGTAGATCAGGCCTCGAAAACCAAGTAGGGGGGGGATAAGTAATTGGTTTTTTCTTTGCTCTGGCAATCAGCTTGTGAAGGGAATTGTCGGAGTTGTTGCATTCGACGAGGGCGTCATCTCACTCTCGTCGCTTGATGTTTAAAAGATCCCTCTTGATGTCTCCTTGAAGGCGGTTGAGTTCCGTTCTCAACGGTAGGTAGCGAGTTTGTTGCCAGAGTTTCCGAAGCCTGTTTTTCCCCTTATCTTGATTCTGGTCAAGTACGGGACGAGGGTAAAGTCTTGCTTCATGGATTTAAATTTGCTGGATTGATTTATTGCTGTGTGGATGTTGTAGTTGAGGCTATTGATTGCTTCTTCGATTTCTTCTGTGTTATTGATGGTAGGGTTACCGGCTATTGTTGTGGAGAGAATGTCTTGAAATTTGTTCCAGTTGGTGATGGTTTTACAATTGAGGAGGTGGCTGATATGGAAGTTAAAGTTGATTACAAAGTGGACAGGGTTGTGGTCACTTGTTAGCTCGTAACGAGATTCCACTGTGATGTTATTGAGTCCACAGGACAGACCGATGTCTGTTACGGATGGGATGTGGTTAAGCTGGCTGGGTATCCTGGTGGGGTCGGATGGTGCCGAGATGACGTAACCACATGTCCGGGCGTAATTGTGGAGCGCCGCTGAGTGCGAGTTGCCTGAAAAACGAGGGTTTTTGAACTACTTTGCGTGAAACGGCGCCGGCCAATCGGGTTGCAACCTCTCGGAGGTGGGAGGGGCTTCTGGGTGAAAAGTTGGGAGTAGAATTTGGAAGTAAAGTACTTAGCAGAGGATGTTTCTAGGTCTATTTAGGAGAGGGTTCAGGGATATTTTTCAATTCTTTGGATTGCTCTATTGTCGTGGGTATCAATGTTATTAAAAAATTTGATGGCGATCTTTTGATTACCTCTCTGAGGGTTTTAAGGCTTAGAGCAAATCTGATGTCTTCGTTTCGGATGTACCAATCAGCTTTAGTGATGGTACGGATAATTGTATTTTGAGCTCTTTCGATGATGTTAATATTCGAGTAGGCTGCATGACCTCAGATTGGGCAGGCGTAGATGAGGGTGGGTCTTAGGATTTGATTATAAATAAGCATTTTGTTTCTGAGAGATAAGAAAGATTTCCGGGAAATTAGTGGGTACATTTTAGCCACGGAAATTCTGAAATTTTTACGTAGTCGTGTGATGTGTTGTTTAAAAGTGAGTCTTTTTTCTAGAATGACACCAAGGTACTTGGTGTTTTGAGACCAGGATGCTGACGTCTAACTAGCATATGATTATTCACAGGTTAAGTTAAATATTCATCACAAATTTAACAAAAGAAAATGGTGCTGCCATCTAGGAGAATAATACCGACTGAAAAATATCTCTTAAACTATAGTTGATTAATTAAATTTAGTTAATGAATTAATATTTGAAAAAACTGCATTAACATTAATAGTCATCCACTACAAGTTTAAAAAAATATATCTGAACTTGAGTGGATGAATAAAAAGTATTTTATTAACGATTAAAAATTTGAACGAGATATATATTTATATGTATAGGGAGAATGCGAACTAATAGTAGGAATTGAAAAATGGACAACATCGAACAATTTTATGCTAAAAAGGACAATGCAAAGAAAAATATCAGATTGTAACCCCCCCCCTCCTCCAGCAGAAAGACTCACGCCCTCTAGCGGCTTGAACTATCTCCAGTGATGGCCTAGCTTCCAAACTGTATGGACGTATGAGCATGCGTTCCGATCCCTTTTAATTGTAATCAGTCCTCTAGTTATGTATATTAATGTTTGTTTTGTCTAATAAATGTGTTTAATTAAATAGTGGACTTAGTTAAAACCCATTCCCCGCGTGTCCCTTTATTACATTGGGTCACACCTCTTATAAGATTATTTTCCAAAAACTCAATAAAAATGTTTTGTTTTTCAAAAAACTTGAAAATTTTGTATTTAAGTTCATTAAGTTCTTGTGAATGTTTTTGTTTCATTGATTTTTATTAAATACATGCATATATATATACATATATGGAATAAAATGTACTCTAATAAATTTAATTTTGTTGAATACATGTTTCTTTTCTTTTTTTTTTTTTTTTTTTTTTTTTTTTTTTTTTGCAATTTCCTTTAACACGAAAAAATATTTCAGTCCCCTCAGTTTCGTGTTAAACGCTTTTTTTTCTCTTCCTCAATTCCTAAATAATAATAATCTTCCCGTCGCTAACAAAATTAAATTCTGAAGCAAATGTTTAAAGCTGCAATTTTTCAGTCTAAAAATAAATCGACGGTAAGATCTTTTTTCATAAATGAACAACATTCTCAAATTTAGATAGAAGTTTACGCTCTAGATTACGTAAAGATAAATTTATTTTTTGAAGTATTCAGAAAATAAATAATAGTTAAAAAAATTAAAAAACACGTTTTTATTGTTGATTTTTTTTTTTTTTGTATTAACTATGAGTGTTTTCGCTTTAAGATTGTAAATTTCTTTTAGTCGCCAAACCTGGAAATAGGAAATCGTTAATCCTGATGACCCTGATCAGGACAATGGAACAAATTATTTTGTTTACTGTATTGTCATCAATCTTTGACAAGGGTGCAAAATTTCGAATTAATCTGACCTTTTAAAGTGGGTAAAAATTGAGTTCAAAGATTCTGTTACATAAAGGTGAAGATAATAAAAGCGTGTTATGTTCCACTTCGAAAGTTGAGGAAAATGATATGAAATTTTATAGGAATTTGAAACTGATATTTAATCCCATTTTATATGTGAAAGCTTCATTTTATTATATAAGAGCCAAACTTAAAAAGTCAAGCTCCTTGCAAAAATATCAATATATATTTCAGAAGAAATATGTTCGATATAGAGAGAGAAGTACAGGTATTGAGTGAAATAAATAATTTTAAAAAAAATATTGAATTTTATGAATACAAAAACAAAAGAAATAGAAAAGGGATATTTTCAGAAGAGAAAAAGGAATTTTTGACAAGCGAAAAATTGTAGGGTTTTGAATTAAAGTAACATTTGAGAAATGCGAGATTAGTGGCAAGACCTCTCAAATTTAAATCGCCGTCAAATGATAAAGACGACTCTTTTTAAATTTATGCCATTTCGTAAGAGAAATTTTAATTCAGTTCTATTGACCTTGCTGCAATCTAAGCCATTCTATGGGAAATAAATTAGTAGAAGATTAAAAAGAAGTAGGACACTGTGGCGTAGCTTGTTTTGAATGGGCTCCGTATCAAAATTACTTTGGGGTGCTTTTTTACATATGAGAGCCTTGTTTGTGAAACTGTAGTTACACATTGTTGGGGCCCCTGTAGCTTGAGTGTACCGTATCAATGATAAGGCGGTAGCTACGCCTCTGAAAAAGAAATAAAAACCAATTCATCGAACGTTTTAAAGAAAAAAATTCAAAAGTATTATCAATTTTCTGTGTGTGTGCGTGTATTTTCTTTCGCTAGAATTTACAGAATTTTCGAATTTCTAATAAATGCTTTATTAGAACAATAGAAGTTTGTGATATATGAGGGAATAAATCAGAATAATTCTAATTATATTAAGCCTCATAAAAGAATAGAATCGATTCTCAAATTTTAGAATATTCGTTTAAAGAAATACGCGATTAAATTATTTAATCTATATTTTTCAAAATTACATAATCTCTGACTTTATACGATCATTTACATTAATTATTTGATTTTAAAAAAAAGGAAAAAATATCTTAAAGTGTACGTAAATAAAAATCCATATTTATTTTTAAAATGTTTTTTTTTTAGAAAGAATTACAACAAAGTATAAGCTGTACGAAGCAGAAGCATAAGGATTAAAATCCATATTTTGTGTTTAAATAAAGATAAATATAGAAAAAAAGTGAGTAATTGGTTTGTAAAAAGATTTTACAAAATTTTTCCTTTTTTTTTACATTTACTCTCTCATACATACGACAATATTTTTTAATGCTTTCCTCTCATTGTTTTTGAATATCAAAAGCGAAGCAAAAAGTAAATGATGAAAATGTGCTATATTTATTTATGCCTGAAATATTTTTGTAACACTCGGATATGTGCAATTTTTACTGCAATTGCTGAAGAATTTGAAACGTTCTAATTTTGACTACTGGCGCCATCTATTTTTCTTCAAATGCAATCTAGTGGCTATTAAAAAAAGGTAAAGAAAAAATGCTTCAGATATATAAGTCTAGATATTTTTTTTTTAATTTAATGTACCTAAAATTTAAAATGAGTATACACTTAACTGCAAAAATATTTTTCTTTCATATTATATATTTATTTTTCTAAATTTTTTTTTAATTTTAAAAGTTTTTTATTTAAAAAAAATATTTCGAGAATGTTTTTATTCCTCTGTTTTGAAATTTTTTCTGATCACTATGACTTTAAAGATATCAATATCATAAAACAGAATTAATTGTGGGATATTTGATTAAAAGATAACGTAAAGTGAAGAAAAATATTTGTCATACGGTTTTGCATAATCCATACATTTATTTTATCTGTACATTAATTCTTGGTTAATTTTTAATATTTTTCTCGTTATATCTATCTATCTATCTATATATATTTAATACAAAATTGGCAATGAAGTATGAAACTTAATCATCAAGTATTAATAAGTAATTCATCATATCGGGGCTTTTTTTATTCTTAATCCAAATAAAAATCATTGAATCTATGAGATTGTTTTTTAGCCGAAAGTAAATTTACTTCGACAGATTTTGTAACTTATTTGAATACGCGTATAGGTTGCAATTATGCTGTGGATTGTTACTGATATATATCACGCAAAAAAAGTCAGAAATGTGTTACAATTTAAGAAACAACATTGGATATATTACATCAAACTTTTTCGACTCACGGAACCCTTAGAATTATCAGGTGCTTTCGTAGAACCCCAGTCCACACGAGGGAAGTCTTAGCTTCTTGAGGCCCTGGGCCCAGAGAAATCTTAAGATTTTTAGAAGCTCTGGTTTCCTATGCACAAAAGTAGGCCTTACTTGTGATCTTTAAAAGTAGACAGTTTATAACATGCATTGTCAAGTACTCGAACAAACCATAACTTGAAACAAATGTGCACAACTCACAAACCGACTCGACCGATCGCCGCATTTCAACTAAATGAGTTGAATGATTGTTTACGGAATAAGGCCTAGGTCTAGACAAGGGCAATGGACTTTTGCCAGCTGGCATGCAGTTTGAAATTCCCTGCTTTTTGGGAATTTACGGGTCTAATACGGGTGGTCTAATATTACGGGAATAATATTAGACCATTAAAATTATCCGGATTATAATCTTATTGACATTGAGTAGAGAATGAAATGATGACCCCTCTAGGGCGAGGCCCTGGTCCCGGGCCCAGTTGGCCCATGCCTTGAGACAATCCTGGTCCACACACACACTTAGAAGAATATATTTTAACATAATATTTAGAGATCAACATGTTATAGGTATTAGGCATAAGGTATGTGTATGAAGGCAAGGTATGAAGTATATTATAGGTATGAAGGCAAATAAAAAAGTATTGTATTTGTTATTATAAATTTTAATCCAATTTAAATATAATTTACTCATTAATAATATTGATTCGTGTTCCAGGTGCCTTCTACACTTGCATTATATTTAGTGACTGGGATATGTGTTTGCATTTTTTTTTTTAATTCAAACTGTCATCTAAGTCTTTTGAAATTTTCTGCAGGTCATATTTCCTTTTCTGCGTTTAATTTGTTTTTATATTTTGTTTTTGTTTGTTGAGAGAGAGAGAAATACTTTTCATACATTGTACTGAATGGCATTTAAATGTTTATAGCTGTGTTAGAAATCCTGTGTATTTTACAAGAATTTGCAACCTAAAATTTAGGTGCTGATCTTGCTTAAATTTAGATTTTAAGGTCGAATCTGTTGATATGTCCGTAAGTTGTTCCCTGTGCTTCCTTGTATGTGTTTTTTTTTTTTACATAAATGAAAAAGATGTATTTTTCATTAGAAACCTATTTAGTTTTGAGAATATCTTACTAACGAGTATAAAATTATTTCGCCGAACCCGGGATGGTAAGAATATTCACAATCTAGTAAATAGTTCACATAAGAAAAAAATTTTTAATATTCTTTTACTTTTTTTATAATAGTTTTAAAAGTACTGCTAAATATAAAGTTAAGTATAAATAAAATTTTCAGTTTCTTAATGACTGGGATGAGCTTTAGGTACATGAAGTTATATAAACTTCATAGCGAAAGTGAATCCATTTTGCATATACATTCATAATTTTCTTTTCGATTTTTTATCGGAACCCCTGGGTGTGCCTCGTGAAACCCCAGGGTTCCGTGGAACACAGTTTGAAAACCACTGTATAACATCATGGAATGACTTTAACTGAAATTCACTGAATAATTTTATTATTTTGCAGCTGTTCATGTTCATTTAAAATTTTGTAAGGCATATAATCTTTACACAAAATATTTACCATTCATACATTGTGGGGACTTGTTCATTATTTTGAAGTTACTCACTATAAACTTAAAACTATTCAAATCACTTTTGTTACTTAATAAATAAATAAATAATGTATTTCATTTTTATCGGACACAAATGCGGACAAGGTAAAAAGATTTTCAAAGAAACAAACATTCAAATGCTAAGCTGCAGAGATGGGTTTAATGTGAATTTTGTCCATGAATAAATTGCATTTTTACTGCGAAGAATTTCAACCGTTTCAGAAATCCGTTCGTTCTTTTGTAAACAAACATAAAAGGGAAAAAAATGAAGAAATAAATAATGAAAAATGCATACAAAAATAGATACTGCATTATTCAAGAACTTCTTCCAATATCCTAGTACAAGGTACAGAAATATATAAGTTGAATAAATAAAAAGTTTAAAAGAGAGCAAATAATAAAATGAAGGGGGGAGAAAAGGAAAAAATGGCATTTTCGAATACTATCAATACCACGGCTACAAAATAGTATCATTCTTTATACGACATTTCATCACTTTAAATTCAGCTTATCTCAAAAGAAAATTCTCATTCAGAGCGTTAAAAAAAAAATTGATAAATTTGTAGAATCGTTTGGCCTAGTTTGTTTTCAGAATTAAAGTGAAGAAAATAGATTTTTATTCCGTGATATTTGCCCAGTTTTATGATACGCATTTTGAGAGAATGCCAGCTGTTAATACAGCATTTTGAAACGTGCCGTAATTGTGTCATTCATTGCATGTGTTACATCTAGTAATATTAATATTTATAAGTTAGATACCGCACAAATTAAGTTGTTATTCAGAATAAAATAAGCTTTTGCTTAATGCTCAATGATAAAACGTTGTAAATCATTTTTATCTTCACCAACAATTGATAAAATTATTTTGAAGGAAATAGTAATTGTTCTTCAAGAGAAATTTTATTCCATCATTTGGA
Organism: Trichonephila clavata; assembly: GCA_019973975.1. NCBI lineage: Eukaryota > Metazoa > Arthropoda > Arachnida > Araneae > Nephilidae > Trichonephila > Trichonephila clavata. The sequence goes on from BMAO01021524.1 coordinate 16,368, forward strand.
GAACCATTCATTTTAGAACATAAGTTTTTATTTTGGCGAATTCGATTTTGTTCACGTAGATCTATATCTATGACTTACTCATGACTTCCAACTAATGACTTACATAGAACAATGATATTTACTTTATTTCATTGCAATACTATTTTGCTTTTCCTATCGATTACACATATCGATTAAATATATCGATGAAATGGTTGTTCTATTTTCATAAAAAGTCCATTTAAATTGAAATATTTGAAAGTGTAGTGAATATCTGAAGAAAATATATCTGGTTGAGAGAGTATTTTCACTCTACTTCCGTATTTAATCAAACTTAAAAATTATTTTATCTATAACTAACATATAGATAAAATTATTATATATCTATACATTTGATTAAAAGCAAATGTTTTTTTTTTCGATTTTGCAGCCTATAACTACTATGCAACACAATTTGTCGGGAAAAATTTAGGAAAATAGTATTTTGAGGCTCTTATTCGATTTTTGGTAACAATCTTTATTCAAATTTATGTTATTTGTAATCTTTTTTTTGTGCAAATTTCAAAATTTTTTTTCTTGTTTTGACTTACATTGACTAGAATTTTTAATTCTACATTACTACGACTTGGCTTAAGCATATACTCTTCGGATTGGGGAATTTTGATTTATTTATTGGTAGCAAAAAATAATAAAAATTATATAACAATAAATATTTTATTTAGCTCCAAACGGTAAATAAAAGTAATGCGTAAAGAAACAAAAAACATTGTGTCATTCATTTATGTTCAATTTATGGTTAGCTTTTATTTAAGGAAATGGTTCTTGATGATTATTTGTAAATGAGAGTCAGTTTTTTCCAAATATAAGTTTCAATTAAGTACATCAGTACTATTTTTGAAAATCTCTAATTTTCTTAAGAATTAACTTGTTTCATATTTTTCATTCAAGCCATTCTTATTCGCTACAATAAAAATAAATATAATAGAGTGTTCAAAAACGCATGGCTTTTATTTTGCTACATGCTCAAGTAAAAATTAATTTAACTTATTTTTATCCAGCCAATAAAAAATAAGTTAGTGTATCAGGAAAATACTGCCAAATTAAAAGAATATTTTATTCCTTTTTTTATTATTTGTTCCGTGTTCTTTTAATGTTGTTTTAAAAATATATTTCAATTTTTGTTAGCAGATAAAAAAACTTTTCAGGCTCAATAATAATAAGAAGAATATGCTTTCAAATACTAAATACAAACTTAAACGAATATTTTTCACGCGCTGTAATTTCCTTCGCAGATATTATAATCGAGCAGAAACTATTTCCATAAATTTGTTTCTAAAGAAAAAAAAATAAAAATAAAAAATCGATCTTGTAATAAACTCAACAATCTTCTACCGAATGTAGAAATGTAACTGATTATATTAGAGAGAAAATAATTTTGGAGCGTCAGAAATCTTTTATAGCATTGTAAAGTGTGAATTTAGTTCGCCATACCCTTTTTTATTTTTTGATGGAATGAAAATACAATATTCAGAAGATCAAGCAGCCCTTACAATTTATTTTTACCGTTCTTTCATGTGAGTTCTAAATGTGTAACTGTTCTTTGATAATCTTCCTTTTTGTTATTCAAAAGTAAATAAATTAAATTAAATAGAAATATGAATGTGAAGTAAATGTTAGTTGATTGAGGAGAATATAAATATTTGATCAATACTATAAAGAATTTGAAAATAAGTTTCTTTTAAATATGTTTTGCTTTCACTTAATTATTTTTACAATCCATTATTTTTATGATGTGTATAAAAGCTACATAATAAATTTAAAATGTAGAAACAAAAAATTAATCTAAATATTATAAATAATAAACAAACAGTTTTTAAATTTTATTTGATAATTTTAAAAGATCAAAGTAAGCAAAGCTTTCAAGAAGGATAACAACATAGCTGACTATTAAAAATGCTATACCAGGAAGGAGAGAGTAAATATCAATCTTACGATATTTAATATGCATATGTATGAACATGAAAATGAAATGGCGTAATGATTGAATTAACAAGTACTTTTGGGGTACACAGTCTGCAAAATTTGGTACCCAGAGCTGATGATTTTAATAGTAATAACAATTTTAATCCGGATGGGTATCGAATGTTGGTAAACATGGATGACATTCATGGGTAGCTCATGCAGTGAGTCTTTCAACTCTCTTTTAAAATTTATCAATAGTAGTAGCTGATGATTGATGGCATACTAGTCTCTCGGCAACACATAATCTGAAGTTCTCAATGGGTGACAAGTGTGGAAAACATACCGGCCGGGGGCAACAGTCGTACAACCTCTGTATCGAGGAAGGCCAGGACAACACGAGCAACACGTGCGTGGATGGGTGAAAAAGTAGCGTCAAGAAAGCGATGAAAATAGGGCACAACAAAGAATCTTAACACATTGGAAATGCAATAGCAGCAATCCGAATCAATGGTTATGGTAACAAGAGATGTTCAGCTTAGTGTACTTCGCGGCTCATTTGATGATGATTAATAGAATTTGGAACAGTTCGGTTTTGGTGTCTGTACATAAGAATACATTCATTATAATATCTAAAAAGCATAGCCTAAATCCGTCTGTAAAATTTATTAAAGGTTATTTTTGAGGCCGTGATCAGCGTTCAATACTCCAAATGTAGTTACGCTTCATCTCTGCTGCAAAATCTAGGGAAGCTGTTACTACTCCATACTAACAGTCTGAGATTCTGCAAATGGCAAAGATATTTGTAAGTGGGCACTTATCTACCCGCAAAAGAGTCATATTCCTGACTCAAGGTACATGACGTGGCTGTACGATCTTGCGAGGCTGTGAGAGAAACATGTAGTGCCGATTTAAGCTCATTTCGGGCGTAGAAGATCTACAGGCCTCCTTAGTACTGGAGGATCGAAATTTATAACCAGAAAATCTGGCTAGGTCCAGCTTATTTGGGCCGTTCTGTACCTCTCAGGACCCCGGGCCCCTGGGCACCAGCTCGAAGCGCCCAATGGATAAACAAGCACTGGAAACATGTTTATCTTCTAGAGGGTTATTGACAAGGAATCGACGTGACTCCGTATTTTGCAGCACTATTGGACCCAGAAATTTCATATTCGCCTGACCCTTATAAGATCCTGACGAACACAAATGAAATAACGAGAAAAGCTAAGCCACCACATACTTGATGAATCAAAAGATCCTGCCGAGGTCACATTTTGACATGCGTTGGAAGAACGTTTCTCCTTTCAAAGACAGAAAATAACCTCTACCCAAGCAACTAATGTTCAAATGCAAATTTCGAATGAGAAACTAGCTACTCAATTTACCATTTTATACAGACACCGCGCTGATGGCATTAATCAAACATGAGTTGCTCAGATATACTTAAATTCTAATAATTTACATATTCTAGCATATTACACTTCCATGCAAATTTCTTGAGAGTGAGGTGACGTTTTCATTACTTGACCGAGATTCAAAATTACGAGGAATCCGTCACCAATAGCTCACGTATTGTTTCGATGTGCGACGTCAGTGAACAAGAAATAAATAAATTCAGGCAAATAGGATATCTACTGTGTGCCGTCTTCTCTATAAAAAACTGTGTAATGGTTATACTTAGTAGTGTAAATTTTACAATATCAACTACTTACGTTTTTAAAAAATTAGGTAATGTTGATTTAACGTAACAAAAATTTGAGACGACTTTTGAATTTCCAATTATAAAGTGATTCATGTGCAAAATCCATTTTTATGATATTTAGCATTAAAAAATAATTAAAGCATATCACTACCCTAAAATTGCTAATTTTGCCAGAAATTGACAATTTTTTTTATGATTTTATTTAATATGCTATTTTATTATCTTTATAAAAATACCAAGTTTATTATTTTCCATTCTCTAGAACAAAAACTACAACTGTATTAGTAAAAGCAGATGCCATTACTTAAAGCAAGATGGCATACTTTAAAATGTGCGTTTTACTCGGAATGTGTTTTTCTTAAATGCTCAAACGGGGACAGCGATTGCTCGAAAAGTTTTGAAAATAATCAACTGAATTTTTTTGTGTATGTTCTGTGGAAAAGTAGAAATGTTTTTACCTTCAGATTTATCATTCACTGTTTTATTACAAAATTTACAGTCCCTTATGTGAATATAATCACTGTTTTTTAAGCAATTTCATATAATAGCTGAGACAAAGTGCTCTAGTTTTTGTAAAAATTAAAATACCTCTTATCCTTAAGGTCATTTCAAAAATGAATATCAAAGCAACACATTAAAATTGAAAAATTAAAAACTTGTTCATAAAATTTTTGTACAGAATAGCCCCCGTTTATGTAATTGTTTGTAAATTTTTACCAATTTTTTCCCATTTATTAATAATAACTTCCTTTTCTCTTCTTAATTTTGGCATATTTTTCTTAAAGTGCCAATTAACAAATCTATAAACTACAAAAAATCCTATATCTCTATTTTTTAAAAAACATTTGTCACGCAAGTAGTCAGATACTCAATAATCATTATGTAATAAATTAAAGAAGATATAACAGGAACCAATTTCATTACAATAGCACTTGAAAATTTGTGGAAAATTTGCATTCCCCATCAATATTTTAAATAATAATAATAAACACTTGCAAAATATTGAGAGAAGATAAGATAGGCCGAACTGATACATCATCAAGCTCCACAAATTCAATGTCCCGCAATGATTTTACAAGAGAACACATAATAATAAGTAAAACGAATATGCTATACTGTGTAGATTAATTGAGATATTACCGCTATTTAATGTTCTTTCTCCTTTGAATATACCACGATAAAAGTGAAGCTTAAACACAATATCAAGAGAACAAAGAGACAGAAATAGTGGTTTTACAGCTCTTAAGAGTTTATACAGTTTGAGACGAATCTATACGCGACTTCCTACTAATAATCCTCTTGGATATTCTTTGAGGCTAGCAAAATTCACCAATCCTCTCTAAGAAGAAAACGTGATATGTAAATTAAGTTTATTATATATAGTTCTAGTTCGCGAGTTAAAGAGCGTTAGTGAGTTAGAAGTGAAAAGAGTAGATAACAGAAAGTTAGAAGTTTAGTTAATTAGAGGTGACAAGAAAGATATAAGGTGAAGATTACCACAAATGGTTAGAAAGGCCTTGTAAAAGATTATAGTCAGGAAGTGTTATAGATAAATTCAATTGATTAGAAGACTGCTTAAGTTCTGGTTCTATCACCTTCATATTACGTTGATATTCAAAGTATTAAAGGGGTTAAGCGGACATTAGTTATATATCTACCGTGTAAAGTAATTTTAAGATAGGAATATTATTATAATGGTTTATTTAATGTATTCTCCCCAAACGCGACTCTCGTCCCCCTCCCTCTGTTGTTTGACTGGATAATCCTATTAATAGTGTTGCATTGATTTGTGTTTGAGTCGATTAAAGTGATAAATAAAATAATTGGAATTTATCATGTCGAATAATCCTTCACTTCCTTCCCCACCTTTAGCTGGGTCACAGGGTAGAAGGGAAGTAGCTTTGTAAAAGTTTAGCTTATTTTTTAGTTACTGGTTCATACATCAATATACATTATTAATCAGTTAAAAATTCTGATATTTATTTAAATTTTAGCAAAATGCTTCAAAAAAAGAGTAATTTCAAAAGCCAAATTTTTAATAATGAGACAGTAAATCGTTGCGAATTCTATCCACTTGTGTTCCACAAAAATATGTTCCATGTTAAAACATAAGTAAAAGAAAATTTTCATTAAAGAACTATCAACTTTAATAATCATCTTTTAACCAACGTCTATCAAACGACATTATCTTCACGGATCATTAATAATCCCATTATCATCCTTACTAAAATCACTCCATTAAAACTTTCAACCTTAACATAGTAACAACCCGTGTAAATTCATAAGCGTCATCACTTTTCAAGACAACTTCATCTAACACTTTTAAAACCCCGAAATCCATAAAAAGTGCATTACCTTAAGCAGCAATAAATCACTTCGAAGTAGCTGTGCGCCGCAATCTCATTTGCTGCTGTCGAATTTAGTTAGGAAAACTCCAACAAATTACATTTACGCTAGACGCAGATTTTCTCGAGGTAAAATTTAAGAGACAAGGGAAGCGACTGTTTTATCAATTTATCTAATCCCTTTGTTCGGTTACTTGATGTCTTTGGAAGGGTAGTTGAACAATATGGTCGCCCGAACAAGGAAGCACACTTAAAGTGATTATGTTTTCTTTTCAGTAAACAAGACTACTTTCTTGGAAGATTTATTCTAAAATAAAATGCAAGGCGAAGAACAGTGTCAGGTCTTGCGATTTAGCAGAAAATAATGTTCTTTTAAAAAACGAGTAAAGTTTGGATTTGACCTTTTGCTGTGTTGGGTTTGAATAATTATATTATAGAGTGAAAATAAAAACAGGATTGTAAAAATGGTGTAGCGATTAAAGATTTGCTTTGGGCACGAGCAATATCAAATGATTTTTTGTTGATACCATTTATGGCACTGCTATGTTCATTCTTTTGCAAATAAAATTCAATGTTTGCAAAGCTTCTCATTCAGATTTTTCTTCCAGCGTTGCATTCTTTATTTTGTAAACAAAATTTAATCTTTTGTAAAACAATTTACTCTTTGAAAATAAGCTTTTTTACGAGATGATTTTCAAAGATATCGTATGTTAATTTATGATACAAATAGGAATAGTAAAATAATGTAAATACATTTAAAATTAAATCATAAATTACTCTCTTTTTAATCTGCAATTTAATGGAAAATTATTGATTGGATTACTATGTAAAGTGTCTATTAGGGATCCTCCTACTAATACTCTTGGGGAAAATCTATCTCTTTATTTATAATTATATTGAAAACTTTCTCCCGTAGAAGAAGATGCAGTTTATGTAAAACACAACGTATATTTAATCATTAACCTTTAGGTTCGAAAGAGAGAGAGCTTAGGAGTTAGATGATTGAAGTTAGTGATTAACGCGACGAGAGTGACTGGTCGATTAATCAATTAAGGTATAAGATTGATAATTGACGATTCAGTCAATAAAATATTTGAATTAGAATCAAATCGACCAGAAATCGATTATCTGAGAAAGGAATTAGATGATTTAGAACGTAAAATTACCAAACGTTCCAAAAGTAAATGATTCTACTCATAATTAAATATCATGCTTTTGCTCCAATACTTTAATGTAAGTGCATTTGCTACCCTGGGTCATTTGAATTGATCAATAGAATAATAAAAGCGATTTTTTTTTATTATGGATTCTCTTCTTTGTAACACCCAATCACTGATGGATGTCATTAAAATTGTTTATATATTTTCAGGTTAAAAAAGTGTACATGAAATATACTTTAACCTGAAAAATCTCTCTCCCTCTTTCTCTCTCTCGCTACCCCCCCCCCCTCTCAAACACACACACACAAATTGTTTTAATTGATATTTTAACCCCCTTCCCCAGAATTTATCTCTAATGTAGCTATAAGAACATCAAGCAAATCAAATGTTGATGTAATTGCAGCATGTCTAATTGCTGTTTAACTAATTGCTGTGAAGACTGTAGAGATCAATTTGCTAATGGAAATAAATGAATATGATCTTCGGAAAAGTACATGAGTTAAGGCATTGCTAAAGAGTATTAGGATAAAGCAGTACTTTCAGCAAAAGTTTTCTTTGATAATCTTTGCTGGAATTGTTGTGAAGCCTTTTCACTAAATGTTGACACTTATTTATTATTCTTCAACCCGTAAAAATCACTATTTTCTTAAATAAATAAATATCGAAAATTATTATTAAACCATAAAATTTTTTTGTCCATTGATTAAAAAATTTTATAACTATAATATTTTGCTCTTACTTTTCTAAATTTTTGTTTTGCATTTTAAATTTTGAATTTCAATTCAGAAATGTTAGTTATTGATTCAACTGAAATATGCGAAGAAAATTGACGTAAATCATTATGAGTTCAAATTTCAGCTTTTTACTTCCTACTTTATTACACCTTTAAACGTCTTTGGCTGTATATGTGTTATTGCCCTATCAGTTAGAAACCCATAACTTTTAATAATATATGTATACGGCATTCTTCCCATATTCTTCATTTATAAAAATTCATTTTTATTATTTTCTATGTAAGTCATCACATGAGAAATATATTTCTGTATTAACGAATTGTTTTAGAACCATGATTTTTTTTTTAAAAATCCGCATTTTTTCCTTTAGATTCATATATATTCCCCTAGTTTTCTTTTTTGATTATTGCTTTAAAATGTTCAGTCGATCAAATCGATTCTTGCTCAGTTTTACAAATTTGACAAAATAATACTAACATTGTAAAAATTGCAGAACAAGAAATAATTTCATATTTTTTTAGTTCTATCTTAAGAGATTTTCTAAGTTTTTGATTTATTTAATCATATTATTTATAATATTGACTAGGCTGAATTGTAAACAACTCACGGCAGTGCTTCTCAAGCTGTGGAGCGCGCTCCTCTGGGGAGGGGGTGTGATAACCTTACGAGGAAGGCGCGAGCATATTGAAAAGTCGAAAACAAAAGATTAATTTTAAAAATTATCAATTTACTGAAAGTAAACAAACACAAAATACATTCTGACATAAAAAATAAAATGCACATTTACACTGATATAATACACTTATAAATATATCAGTACTGCGCAACGTATTTTATAATTAATTTAACAATACTAAGTTAAGAACAAATTTATTAATTACCAGTGACCCCATGCGCTTCTCATATATAAAATTTCTTGTAAAAACTAACACTTATCTTGGTAATTTGTACAGTTTATAATTAATCCCTTAAAGCATTCCCCCTCCCCCCAATGACATCGTTTAACACGTAGGCATGTGGTGTGGGCCAATGTGGTGTATTAGGAGGGAGGGGTAGAAAAGGAATAAATAAGTAAATCCTCTGGTATAAGTAAATCCTTCATGAACACTGTCAAGGTAATTTTATTGCATTCCAAAGCCTTCAGGATAATTTTACGGAGAACAGTTCACAGAAAAGATCGTATTTTGGAAAGACATATATATATACGTTCGGGGCAAGTAACGTAATGGTTGAGTGAGACGTTTACATACGCCGTCGGCACTTAAGAGGTTAAAGTTGTGTTGTAGGTTTATCGTCAAAGTATAGCAGTGCTTCTCAAGCTTTCAATACTTGCGACCCAATATTCAATCGTAATTTTCATCGTGCCCTCCTCCATACAATAACAATGTATCGAATTCGATAGTAAGATATTTACACGCGAAAGCTACAATACGACTTTAACCTCTTTTGTGCCGCCGGCGTATATAAACGTTTCGCTCAACAGTGCATAAATTGTCCTGGACGTATATATACGTCTTTCAGATTTCCTTACGAATACGATTTTTTTCTGCTCACTGCTATCTATAAAATTATACTGAAGGCTTTGAAATGCAATACAATGACCTTAACAGTGTTTACGAAGGATTTACTTACTTCAGAGGGTTTGCTCTAATCTATTCCCTTTCTCCTCCCCCAATACACCCCATACACGTGCATACTTGCAAAACGGTGACATTGGGGAGTGAACCGCGTAACTTTTAATTGACAGTTAAGGAGTTAATTATAAACCGTACAAATTATGAAGATAATTGTTAATTTTTGCATATAATTTTATATATGACAAGCCTGCGGGATCACTGTAATTATAAAACTTGTTCTTAACTTAGTTTTGTTAAATTAATTATGAAATACATTGTGCATTGCTGATACATTTATAAGCGTATTATATCAGTGTAAATATTGTTTTTTACTTTTTATTGTGTCAGAGTGTATTTTGATTGTTTACTTTCAATGTATCAATTTTTTTTAAATAATAATTTGTTTTCAACTTTTCAAGATGCTGCGCCTCCCCTGCTACGGTTATCACGCCCCTTAGTTTGAGAAGCGCTGAAGTATAGTATTATTTAATTCAATACATTGTTATTGTATGGAGGGAGGGGGGCGTGATGAAAATTATGATTGAAGGTTGGGTCGGAAATATTGAAAGTTTAAGCACTGGCTCAGGGTGAAATCAAAGGCATTTGATTTTCCGTACTATATTCGTTCTTACATAATTATATTGATGTATATGAAGTCTTTGAGAGGTGCACAAAATAATTTTATGTTCCTTTTTTCTGTTAAAATGAAATTGTTGTGAGAAAATAATTGTCACAGACAAATGAACAAACTTTATTTGATTTTGATAAATACACACTCGTCTAAAAACGAACAATGATAAACAGAGATTAGACAACCGTATATAAAAGTCACACATCAAATTTATGAGATTAAGCACCGAATTACCCACCTTTATGTACACATTTAACACAAAATTTTATAAATGTCTCATATATTATCATATAATTTTATAATATATAAAATTTTACACGCGTAAAATAATTGTTCTACAAAAACCTATTTCAAAAAAATCTCAATATTTAATAAAAAGAAATTTATATTGATAATTATACTTTTTTAAATATTTCTGGATTAGATTAATTTAATTATGGCATTATAGAAAAATGTAAAGTGTGTCTGTTTGCTTAATGTAATTTTGTTTCGTGGATTTTTTTTTTTTTTTTTTTTTTTTTTTTTTGTAATTGAGAAGAATTTTGCATGATTTTTACGGACATTGGAAATTTTGATGTAATATGAATACCTCATAAGTTTTTTGTTCTTGATCATTAAATTAATGTTACATAATAAGAGAATATTCCAGATGAATTTCTGTAATTCTTAAAAACGTTCTACAGGGGAAAAAAAAGATTAATTTTAGCTCAATTCTTAAATTTTTCACGAATATATTTATAAACTCATAACATCATTTCTTAATTAATACTTTTCTTTTAGCTAATAGAAAAAGCAAGGAAAACCAATAAATATAATAAAAATTCATAATCTTTTTGCAACTGTAAATTAGTTTATAGAAAAGGCAGTTATATATGTTTAATTATTACTGAGTATGGGAAATTTTTACTTTCAGTAAAAAGATTTTAAAGATGTATATGTAACTAGAACATGCCACAGTCTCTCTTCTACTTAGACATACCAGCTTTAAGTTACATTCTTACCACATTTTACTTCAAAGAATAGCAATTGGAGATCACAAAATAATTAATACACATAATCATAATATTTACATTGACTCGATACAATGCTATTCAGGTAAAATAAAACACATATTCAAGTCATTAAGTAAAAAAATCGAACAGGTTTTCATTCTGAACCAACAAATTCTTATTCTAACATTTCGCATTATTCTGTGAGTTCAACAAGCCAAAATTAGTTGGAAGTCTTATACCTCTGTATGGTCATCTGCCACTACAAAGTGTCTTGTACTCAAAACTCTACTTTGTCCTGTAGTACTAATAATCGTGGCTGCATGTGAAGGAGGTCGATTCTCAGTTCTCTGTTCTTTTTTTGACAAGAACAAAATTGTTACTGCAATTATTAATATAGATCCTACAACACCAAGAGTTATTACGACGGCAGAAAAATCAACAGGAACTTTTGATGGTTGTTGTTCTGAAAAGTTTCTGGATTCTCTTTTCCTTTCGGAGTAATCTAGAACAATCCTGTTCATATTTGTCCCCCGACCATCAATTCCTACCTGGACGCTGTCTTGGACAGAACGTTGGACCCTTGGTAATACCTGAGTGGCTATGCTACGTTTGCCGATACCTCTAGCTGCCTTTTCCTTCGAACGTACTGTGTAGATGCAGTGAACGAACCATTGCCGTCCATATGATACCTGTAATTAGTATTGTGTTCCATTTAGAAAATTATGTTATATGGCACTAAAAATGAAATATTATTTAGTATTTTATTGAAATTATTTACATAAAAAGTTAGCTAAAAAAGCTGATGTTTGTTTGATACTTTAAGGTGACAAATACAATTTATACAAAAAAAATTTTAATTTAATGATTTTCATAATTTTTTGGTTGCCTCCTATGTGTATGTATGATGTAAAACAGATTTTGTGCTCAAAATTTCCTAAACAGCTAACTATTTAATTTTTTAAGGGAAAAACTTGAAACTTATAAAGTGAATTTAAAATGCTACTCTTACAAAAATTAACGTACATATATGAAATTTGATTTACAAGTACGTCAAACTATGTATAGCAAAAGTTGGTATGGGTTTTGCGATAACATGATTGATATTTGTACAATACTTATTTTTATGAATGCTTATTGAAAATTCCTTAAAAAATATGTAAATTCTAAATTTAATTTTTAAAAAAAATAAGTATTGCTTTGATTGAAAAATGCATACCAACTTTTATTCCATGTACTATTAGCAACAAGTGAAAAAAATTTCCAAGTATTAGGCACAATAGAAAAAAAAGCCTTAGCATTTTAAATGAAGACAAACTAGTTATTTTATCTTTCCGAGGTAAGTCAGTTTAAAGTTTTGATTTGCCATTGGTATGTGAATAACAGCAAACGTAAAAGTTATTACAACTCTCCGTTTTTTTAAACTTAAAGCTTTCAAATTTTGTGAATTTGCAGAAAATTATATAAAAAATAGTTTAGACTAAAAAAGTTTTTTTGATTTTTTGACCGATTTTCGTCAATTGAATCGTACTGTCTCCCCTTAAAATATACCATGCTTATTACAAGAAAATAAAATTATATTTAATTGTTTGAGAATTAAGCGAAAAATTTAACTACTTTGTGTTTCATGCAACTTCTAGGTTACAGTTCATTTTAATTTGCGTAAATTCAGCACAAATATTTTTACAGCCGGAAAAGACTACGAAACAAGAATTTTGGATGAATGAAAATATTACTTTAAATGATTTGTGAATCGAAACATATTCATAAACGTATTATACATTACTTCGAAATCCGTAAAATTATAACAACATATTCCACCTTATGGAATTAAATTCCTTTTTTGCGTGACTTTAATTTGAACTTTAGTTTCATTGCTAAAAATTACCAAGTCAGATTTTTTTGCTTATTTATTTCCTTCATCATTTCTTATTTCATATATTTATAATTTATACTTTTGGTGGCTATTTCCCCCTGCCTTTGAATTGTTATTTTGGGTAAGTTTCAGTTTTAATTTGCTGTGTCTTATACTAGTTAAAAGATTTAAGTTTCCAAGGTAATAAATCTTTTTTCCCTAAAGGGCTGCATATTGGTCTCTAAGCTTTTGCAGACACGACAAGTCCCCAAATGTGAGAGCCATTGCATGACAGCACCATCTAGTAGCGGATCTTGCTACCAAATTTCGATGCTTGGATTAATTTAAATTCAAGCTCTCGTCGAATGCTAAATATTGCCGAGGTTTCATTTTGCCGTGAGTACCAGAGCCAAATTGATACTCAAGGGATCTTTATATGTCACATTATCATATGACGTACGTGCCCTACAATTTTCACTTCCAGAAAACCTATAGACTCGAGTCGGGATCGAACCCGCAATTTTGGACTTACGAAGCGGGCACGTTACCTCTAAGCCACCAATCCTAAAAAATCCGTAGAAAAAACTGAATTCTTTGGTTTAAAATAATTTTATTTAATACAGGTATATGATTTTTATAACTTGTTACAAAGCAGTTCGCGAATTCAAATGCATTTTTGGTAAAAAAATGGTTCACTAAAACAGTTTTCTAATTTCAAATGTGTGATATGTTTGGGAAATTCTGGGATAGCATATAAACTTTAAGGTTCCTTTATTTCAGTCTGTCATAAATGACAAATGTAGTAATTAATTGGAAAAAATTATGTACATTGGAATCGCATTAGATTCATTTCATGTAAAGTTTGTTTAGATAGAATTAGACAAGAGATAATAAATAATAGAATCAAACAATATTAACATCTGATGAAACTTTAAGCCTATAAAGTGTATTTTATTACGGATTTATTTGATGTTAATTAAAGTACGTTGTGTGTTGTTCAATTTTAATTCAACAATAATATTACTTAATAATGTCATTTAAATGTCAGTTGCATTTAAAATTTCAGCAAATTATAAGTACATAATGATAGCTGTCGATATGCATTTAAAATACATTTAAAAATCATTCATATTTTTTTATATTGATCGTGAATGCTTAAATTGCTTACTTTCTCTGTTGCAACCATTTTTTAAGACTTATTATATCTAATGAACTTCGTATTTGGTATTTAAAACTAAAAAAATTCTCTTACAATATTCAAACATAACAGATATATCTAATACAAAGTGGGGTTTTTTTATAAATTACGTGAAAATTAAAGAATTTTACGAATTTTAGAATAGTTGGTACCTATTGGAATAAAAAATTCAATCATGTAATTTTGGACATAGTCAATAATAAGGTAAGTTACTTAAAGTGCATTAAAATTTGGTACTTTTCTGTTTTGCTGACGCAGTTGATAAAGTCACTAAAAATGATACAACCGAAGCCAAACGGATTGTTCCCAATGGTAACCTTTTACAACCACATTTTCAAAACAGTTCAGTTTTTTTCTTATCAGAAACATTAATTTTAATAATACATCAAAATTAGATGAAAAACCAACGTAAACTAACATCTACTAGCATTTTTTTATGTGTATATCTATGTGTTGTCTCCAATAAAGCCTTCATGGCGAGATTTGCGCCATCGGAACAGAAAAGTACCAAAACTTTAACTCTACCCCAAAATTATTTGTTCAATTGTCGCGGGTTAATAGTACATAAATTCAGATAAAAAATCATTTGACAAAAATAAAAAATTTCTTCAGAAAAAAAAAATTTGAATTAATTTAGAAAATTTATTGCTTTAGAAGCGTTAACTACACAGATTTCAAATAAATCAATTCTAACTTTTTTAAGAATTTTCTTTAAAATTACTAATTTGCATAGCTTTTCTATTTATATTATTTATTTCAAAAATCCTTAATTTTTCTTTATTCAGAAAATTATCTAGTTATTGCTTTATATATGTCTATTATGAAAATAATCATTTAAAAATAAGAACAATACCAAGCGAAACTCAGAAACAGAAAACAGAAATTACTGTTTCATAGATATGATTCCTTACTTTTGCATTTCATCAAAAGATAAAATTTCTTCGGTATTATAACAAAGCGATATTTAAAACGCTTACTTAATAGTAAGTACATAATCAGTGCTAATAAAACAACTAACTCTAATTTAAAGCAAAAAATATTTTAATCTTCGAAAATATTCATCAAAATAAAGATGGAGTAATGATCAGACGATTTGAAATGAATGCCAGAAAAGAAAATTATAAGCATATGTCTAGACAAATTTAATTTTTATTTTAGATTTATTTTATTCTATTAATTGTTTATTTGTTTATTTGATTTTTATTTAACACTTAGGTACAGTTATTTCTTTAATATTTGTAGAATATATATATTCGTCGAATTCGGTAAAGAAGATTAGAAATGAAAACAGACAAGATGTCTGTAAAATTTTGTTCGAAGTACGGTTTTTTTTTTAAAAATAATGTATTATGTAAAAGCTTAATTTTTCTTCGGCATATATTGTATTTACTTTTTTTAATTCTTTTTGTGATGTTATTGGTTTTTATACTTTTCAGACTATTCTATTTCTTAACTGGCGCTTTGATAATAAAAAAATAAAAAGAGAAAGATTGTCAGATACATATCAATATATAACTAAAGTAATAATATTTATTTTAATTACGACTCCTTTTTTTTTCAATATGAGCAACTTTAGACAGAAAACCGAGAAAGAGATCAAAAGGATTAACTTTTTTAAAATTGTTAATAAGTTTTCAAGAATAATATTTTTTTTTCATTTGGAACAAAAGTTGCATATATTAATAAGTTTTTAGTATGTGTGTTTTAGAACGCAATTTGAATTATAAGTTTATTATTATGTATCCCACATATATATAATACAATAAAAATTTATTTTAAAAGTAATTTTTATATAATGCTTTGTTTTAGTTAGGATTCATCAAATAATATTACTGTAGGAAGGAGTGCAAGTTTTCTTTTACTTCTTTTGATTTTTATTGTAAGAGATGGCACCACTAATCGAAACCCGTGAGTTTTAGCTGCGCGATACGATGAGGTCATGTATTTATAAAGGGGCAGAAAAGAAAAACTGGAGTTGCACCAAAGCTTGAACAAGGCAGGTCAGAGGAAATCGCTCTCTCCGTTGTTTTGAGAAAGAGTACGTGTTTTTGGAATTAGTATGGTGTATCTCGAATTATTTAAAACCCTTGTAGATAGTAATGTTTTAGTTGTGTTTTTTTAATAAATTAGGTTATTTTAACTCTGCGTGCTTATTTTAACATTTAAATCGAACCTTCCCCTAGACGCCGTCCCACATTACTTTATAAGAAATTCATAAAACTTCTATTTATACCTGAAACAAAGGCGTAGAATCGAACCGGAAACCGTCGGCATTCGGTTGCTTTCTTAGGGACTGGACTTCTCGATCGGGATCTTCAGAAGCTAGGACAGCGTTGAAAGGTACACTTCGGAATTCTTTGGCCACAGACCGGGGAGCTCCTTTGTCCTAATAATAAAACATATTAAAAAATTATACATTCGTTCTCTTCCTAACTAAGCAAAAACGGACAATGTTTGTTATGGATTGGGAAAATTAGTTTATCCACCTCTAATCAATTTGAGAGATTATAGACACAATTCTCTAAAATTCAGTCTAAGATTTTTAAAAGATCAGGACTTATTATTAAGCATAGTTTATTAATTTATTACAGCGGTTGTTTTTTTTTTACTTTTCTTAGAATATTAACAATCATATATATTGCTTGTATTATTTATTGAATTCCTTAACACATTGGTTACTATAGCGCTTATTATTATTTTATTAATTATTATAGTGTTTTTTATTACATTTCTCAGAATATTGACCATTATATGGCTATTTTTATTATTTTCTTTGAAAAATTGAGGTCTTTAATATAGCTTTAACTTACTACTCGTTAATCTGTTCGTTTAACTTCAACAAAATATACTTGTATTTCCAAATAAATGAGTTGAGCATAACCTGCGATATTTACAGTTATGAAAATGTTTATTTTCAACAAAAAAAAAAGATTTAGATTGTTCATAACTAACCATTTTATTCAGTTTGTATTATCTTAATTTGTAAATACGTACCTATTCCATTTTTAATATAGATTTATTATTTAATAGATCATACGTAGAAGAGGCAAGCATAATTAATAGATCTAATATTAGAAGATAGGACGAAATAATGCTTATCATTAATAATGATCGCACAATGATGCAATAATGATAATGGCATTCATTACCATTGAAATTATTCTATCCTCTGCGGTATTCATACTTTCATTTCAATGTGTAAGATAATTTTGCTTATTTATCGGAAACATTAGCCACTAGTTGCTTAAAGCTAATAAGAGAGAAAAAAGATTCTCTGTTAATTATTTTTTTACTGCAGCAGTTATTTTAGAACAATGATCATTAGAATAGTCTTACACACATAATTTTCTCTAATTAATCTCTCTCACATGCAGGCACTGTAATGAGAATTTTTCAAACATGTGGAATACATTGATTGAAGCTTCTTATTTATAGTTTTTTTTTCAGATTTCAATTAATTTTAATGCGAATGATTAATTTATTACCATTAGATTAATGTAGTATAAAAAGTATGTACCTTTAGTTCATGAATTGGGAAAATAATTGGATAAAAGTGAATTATCCAGTTGATGTACACTGCCTAGCCAAAAGGGGGAAAAACACCACAAACTAATATTTTTCAGAATTACGTTTAGCTCGAGAATCATATCAAGTATTCTTTTGAGCAATGATTCCGAAGGTGGATAGAACTCGGAACCTTCTGATCCGTAAGCACGTACCATTCCACCAGACCAAAATGATCACTTCGGTGAGAAGGCTGCTACTGGCTTATATAGGAACCACTGCCACACTACTCCCCTACCAGTGAGTCAGTAGATAGACGAACGAACGATATAGTTGTTATGGTGAGCATGTGAGTTGTTGCTGTTGCGTCATTTGGGACTGACGGTGTGTTTGCTGCGTCATGTGTGCCTGATGGCTTTAGTTGCACTTTCGGTCGGTAGATGGTGCCACGAAAGCTACGCGAAGGTTGCGTTTTTCTTTGTTCAGCGTCACGGTCACCCATGTGAGGATAGACCCCACGACCTTTTTGTCCGGAAGCACGTACCTTACCAGTAGATCAAGATGAACATTTCAGTCCGGAGACTGTTACTGACTTATATAGGAACCACCGCTACAATTCTATCAAGCTATACACTACTTGCCCACATATTTAGGTCGTAATAGTCTTAATTCTTCCCAGTGGTCTTCAACTGATAAAGGGAGACTCATATTATCCATTAATTCTCTCTAAAGTACATCTTACTTATTCTCAATGGGACTAAAGTCACAATTCTGCATTCAAGTACATGAATGAACCCTCATTTTATGGAATCAAATTTACAAAATGCGAGCTCGATGAACCCTAATATTATAGTCTTAAGAAATGCTATCATTTTTAGGGAATAAGTATTCCATTGAAGGAATCAGATGATCTCTAAATAAATTTACATTGTCAGGAGACTTCACTTTATTCCCGCATTTTGTTACAGAGCCGAATCTATATCAAGAGAAATATTCCCAGACCATAACACTTCCTCTATAGGCTTATGGTACACGAAGGGTAAAATATTTCGTTGTTTTTTTTTGTAACTCTGATATGCTGTAAAAGACAAAATCTGAACTCATCTGATCACATGATCATTTTCATTGCTCAGTAGTCCGATTTTTGTGTTTCTTGGAAAATTGCAGTTGAATAAGCTTAACTAGAAGTTTTCTTTTTGAGTTATAGCTCTTTAATTTTATTCCTTTGTGTTTTTGTCTCGTCTCATTGTACGCTCAGAAATCTTTTTTACTTTAAAAAAGCATTATTGTTATTTTTTTTCTGAATTCTAAAAATTTTCAATGCGAATAGCGAAGTACTTACAATAATTTTGAAAGAATACAGCAAATTTTCAGAATCAGCAACACATCCATATTCACTATGCTCTGGGTCATATTTAGGAACGTAGCCATCTACACCGGTGCACAAGAAGCATTTTTCTACATTTACAAAGAAGGATTCACCGAGATTTTGTGTTGGATCCATCATCACGCGGCCATATACAGTATCACCTAAAATATTCATTAAAAAATATTATTTATAAATTTCATTTTTTATTATTTAATTGATAAGATTAACAGCAAAGTACTTTAATATGCTAAGCATATTAGCTCATAGTTGTAATAAGTTAGAAAATAATAATAGAAATCTTGAATTATTTCATGTTATTTTATTTTAAATGTCTTATTTAGCGTCACGTTTTTAGAGTAAAATTTCAACTTTCATGCAATTAAAGCAATAAATTATTATTAAAGTGTACTCATTAGGTCATAGGGAGCATTTATTTGTCATCAAAATGTCTATAAATAATTAAACCATGAAGATTTTGAACTAATATATAAAAAGATATTAACGTATGCATTTTATCTTCAACATTTTATTCTAAAAGTTACTAAGTTAAATTTAAAAATTATTCATATATATTCCATTTAAAATACACCTCAACTAATACATAAAAAATACAATTAATTTCATACAACACAGTTAAGAAGAAAGAATATAAAGCAGATAAATCCAAAAAATAATGCAATTTGATCGAAACTGTAAAGAAATTTTTGAACATAAGTTCATAACATTTTTGACATCTCAATTAAGAAATTTAAGTTTTTTAAGTTCCATTCGAGATTTTTATCTGTTATTTTTATCTGTATGTGTGTGAAGAAAGTGGGTTGAAGTTGTTACATTCCCCGCTTTCCAAGTAAAAGCAAATATTTTAAATAGGTGCACGCTAAGAAAATATTATTTTCAGCGAGGTATTCTCCAATGATAAGAAAAAGCAAAGGGATCATTGGAGAGTTCGTCTTGAACATGTCTGGTACCCACGAAATGTGCCCTGGTGGTGCCCTAATCTTTGAAAATTATAGAGGCCAGCAGACTTGCATATCTCGATTTGCCAGTGGACACTTGTAATTTCTCAACTTTGAACAGGGGCTAAAAGTTTTTAAGATCTGTATGAAAAACAATGCCGCTCAGGCATCACCTGGACACATTTTACATCGCTTAAATTTTAACTTAACTTCCCTTTGCTTAAAACCTCTTTTATTCTAGGACTCTCTGAGTGTATACGGATTGATGGAGTTGGTCTAGTCCATAGGTTCTCAATGTGGGCGATAACGCCCCCTTGTGGGTGTTTGGGGCTTTCAGGGAAGTAAGAGACCCAGAGAAAATTAGGGGACGTTGAGATGGCACGGAGGGGCTTAAACAGATTAACCAAAAAGACTAAAAAACACGCTGATTATGTACTAAAAAAAGTAAACTTTAATACTGTTTATTATGTTGATTGTATGTATTTAAATCTTTTCTATATCACATGTATGACAATTCACATATTTCGGTAGTTCGGGAAGTAGAGGAAAAACTTAAAGATGACATTATATTCAGACCTACATTAAATTGAATGATATAGTGCGTTTTAATTCCTGTAGTGCACATCTTGTCTTTGTCTGTGAACAGTAGGAAACATTTTCGCCCACTGCATTTCATTACGTATATTATCCAAGAAACATAATAAAATATGTTAACCAGGATTTAACGTGATTCTTTACAGGCTGAAACTGTCAATTTATATTTATTTTGGAAGCAATAGTCTATTATGAATTACTTCGTATCCTCAAAACACCTGCCTGTCTTTGTAACAGGTAGCTAAAACTTTTATTCCACTTTTTGAAATGAGGAAGAAATTCAGTAGCGTTTCTATTCCAGAAATATCCTACCTGTGACTAAAATATATAATCTTACACATTTAAATAAATTTGTGCCAATAGATATTTCAGATTTGCAAGTAAAAAAAATTGGGGCTTTAGAAGAAAAAAAATGAAAGTAAATAACATATTCTTTTAGTCATATTCTTAGGATATTTTTTTAAACTTAACTTTTATTTTCACCATGTATTATGTACACTTATTTCTCTTGAGTGGGAGGAAGCGGTATCGAAATATTTACTAGAAAAGGGAGAGCCAGTTCAAAAAAGGTTGGGAACCTATGGTCTAGTCTATAGCTCAACTAGGTATTAGAAACAACAGCACAAGAAAATATTTTCATGCGCTTAATCAAGAAAGGTCGTAGAGAGAGAGATGTTTTTATAAATCTTAACTGTGCAGACAGTTGGTGGAGATAAGAAGACTCTTCTGAAACGAAAAAATAACGTATAAACATAGAAAACATACACATGTGCGCGCGCATCGTGAGTGTGAACTGCATAGATCAGGGCTCGGTAACCTTTTAGCTCTAGAATGTGCCAAACCGATCTACCAATATGATTCAGTGTGCCATACTTTAGGACATATTCGTTGTTGTTGTTGCTTATGCCACCTGATCGACAGTAACATCAGATCAAGGTCTACGGAATTCATCGCGGCTAAGGGCTAGAATTTTATGCTTGTCGTTAGTCTTAGCTTTGAGCCCCATTAAGGTGACAGCACGATTTGGCGCGGTACAACACTATAGATGACGACACCATTCGGACCCACTGATTTAACGAATAAGTTCTCCGTGTATACTCGGCGGATATTTGGTGGCATCGAGCATCGAACCCAGTCCTTCCGGTCTGGAGACCGATGCTCTAACCACTAGGTTACCCACGGCCCCGTAGGACATATTTAAAACATTTCGATTCCAGCGATAATGCATGCAGAGTTAGAGAATAAAGGTCAATAATGTAGATTTGCAGTTTTATTATGTATTAATTTTGCATCGTTTAAAGACATTGCTTAATATAAAAATAAACAGTATAATATATATCTAATATATAAAATTCTCGTGTCACAGTGTTTGTAACCAAACTCCTCCGAAACGGTGTGGCCGATTCTTATGAAATTTTGTGCGTATATTCAGTAGGTCTGAGAATAGGACGTAAACTATTTTTCATTCCAATATTATAATTAGCTAAAAAGATATTAATTAAAAACCTTAAAACACTTAATTGTCTTAACCCTGCGCGTTATTTTTCCCGCCTAGCGTCGTTAATGAACAGAGGGTGAAATTTTCGGTATTCTCGACGTTATTTAAACAGCCATCCGATTTTTGTTTTTTAAATCAGACAAAAAATAGTTACAGAATCGGAAAGATCATTTCTTTCGCCACTATACAGTATAATGTTTTTTGCAAAATAATAATATTTTCTATTCTTTATGATTTTTTTAAAATCGTGTTAAGACCGATGCGTTTTTATAAAAATCTTTTTCTAAGTCGTTGAGTATGAGTTCATTTTCGTGTTATTAAAACGATATTTTGTGTTAACTAAGTTCATGCGTTTTTCTTTTTGAATCAGTCATTTAAAAAATAAAACACTGAAAACTTTTTCTTCTATGATTTTTTAAAAAATACTCAAAAGTTTAACTCAACATTAAATACCTTCGTCATTTATTAAAATCATGGTACGAAACTTTTTTTACGTTTGTAGAATTATGTGGTACAACTTCTGTGTGAAGATTGAAAAACTTGCTTAAAAATTACGGATTTTAAAAAAAAAATTGTGATTTTCGTAAAATACCATTTTTGCGAGAAGTAATTTAAACAGTTTTTTTGTACATTTATAGATTTTGCAATTAATGTGTGAAATTCAAAACTTTAACGTGAAATTTAAGCCCTTAAAAATGAAAACTTTAAAAAAATTCTCAATTGCGTCGAGGTCATTCACTTTGCGTTAGCTT
This sequence comes from Trichonephila clavata, assembly GCA_019973975.1. Taxonomy (NCBI): domain Eukaryota; kingdom Metazoa; phylum Arthropoda; class Arachnida; order Araneae; family Nephilidae; genus Trichonephila; species Trichonephila clavata. The sequence goes on from BMAO01021524.1 coordinate 39,206, forward strand.
TCTGTTTGGAAGACGGGAAAGGTTGAGATAGCTTTGAGTCTTTCACTGATGCAGAAAAAGGGGAATTCCTTCATAACATTGCTATTTGCGGCGTGACGCTCATTCATATAACGCATCACAACCGATAGTTTTTTTTATTCTTAAAGATTGATTTATTGAAGAACAGTGGAATATAAGAAAAATATATCATAAAAATATAAGGAAATATTCTGAAATATATTTTTATCACATAGTATTATTTTCTTTTTGAATTTTATACTGTAAATGTGTAAATAAAGGCTTTTTACCTTTTTTTGTAACTTTTTTTTTAATCTAGCACTCAAAAACAACGCAATAAAGAAATAAACAGTCGTTTCAATAGGTAACGGTAAGAATTTTTGCATTAATTATATTTGTGAAAAATTTAATCGCGTTTTTACTCCGTTATCATTATTTTAAATAGTTTATTGCAATACATTTAAATGTATTGCTTTAAATAAATATTTTTTAAAATAAATAGTATGTTTCTGTAAATCATTAAACGAAATTTTCAATCGTTATGTATGGATTTCTTATAATTATGATAAGTAAACCATCTAAACTAAAAAGTTCATACTTTTCACTTTTGAAATCAGTGATTTAATAAATTTATAAATACCAAACATCATTTATTTCGTCACGATTCGAATTTTTTTCCCTTCAAAACAATAATACTTTGCCTATTTTATGATTCCTTCTAAAATGAATAAATATCGATGTATTTAAATGAATATGATTTTTAAAAAGTTCATTGATCATCTAGAATCAGTAATTTAAAAATAAAATGCCGAAAACTATCTTTTTTTAAATTTAAAAAAAACTTTTTTTTTTTACAAAATAATTATATTGTGCCTATTTTATGATTTTTTTCTAAAATAAATCGATATCGGTGTCGAACATTTAAAAAAATCCACAATTTTATTTCAAAATTTAAAATAGTAGTGAAATTTCGTAATTTGAAAATGTTAAACGCGAAATCCATGACACGCACTCACGGGCCATGCACTCACATCGTACGCGTCACACCCACACAAAAAATCTGGCATCACAAAGAAAGGAGGAAATTAACATAGAGATTAAGTTAAACCCTCGGTAAAAGCCCGTGCAACGCCGGGCCATGCAGCTAGTATATATATATATATTTCTTCACTAAAAATTTAAAAAATAATAAAATTGTGCATATATTAAGCACTTTTAAACATACTTATTAAAAAAAGAAATAGACAACATAAAATATAATTATCTCTCCATTATAGTTTTTAAAAAATTTAATGCGAACCTAGTGCTTGTGTGCAACGTTCTATTTTCATATCACAAAATCAGGGGTATAATTTGTGACTTTCTATTTGACACGATTCTGAGCATTCAGTTGTTAAACAATTTCTTAACGGACTCGAAATATTTCTCATTTAAGGACATTTCTTTACTTAGAACCGAAATAGGAAAGCTGAGTGCATGCAGTTTTTCTCTCTTTAAACAATTAAATCTCTCTAGAAATTACATTAAATAATTTACAAAGTAGATGTAAATTTATCTTTGGAGTTATTTTTCAGAATATTTCGTAATTCCGTTATTCTGAAGATGTTTGTCAATTAAAGTCCATTACCAATTTATCAAAGTCTATCCACTCAAAAATTGATGAATTTGTAGTGTTCAGAGAGCCACTGAGATTTGTATCACGTACCACATATGGCACGCGTGTCATAGGTTGCCTATCCATGGCATAGATCCTTTGTTGTGGCTTTTGCAACCATATGTGGTTAAAAATTATGTTCAGGTTCCTAATTACAAGAAAGACTATACGAATTGAAATATTGAAGATTGTTGTTCTAGTTTTCAATCAGTAACATTTTTAATCGTCTGCTTTTTGGTTAATTAACTCGGTCCTCTAATTAGGTTTCCAATGTATCTGTTAAATGTCATCTGTAAATCAAATAATTTAAGTGTTTATATTATTGCTTATGAAGTACATCCGAAAAGAAACCATTATTTCTGACAGTTTTAGAGCTAATTAGTTCCAAGCGAAAAGAAGATTGAGATTTCGTTAGTATTTTGTTCTGAGATTGTATTTGACTATGTTTTTAGGAATATCGTAGAGCCAACATGAAAGGCAGACAAAAAAAAAATGTCAATTGTTTATGAGCAATTTTAATTATTGGCAGTGTTTTATTTGGCGCGCGTCTGTAATTTATCTCACGAATTTCGAAATTTGACTTCAATTTCGTGTTTTGTAAGTAAATTGGATAAATTTCATTAAAAGCTTTAACAAATTGCAGATTTTAATTCGGTTAATCTTTTTTTAAGTTAAAATGGGAACACGAAGAAAATAAGATATCTCCGTGTTCCTTTGTTTTTCATGTATCAGAGACATCATTCCGATGCCTTTATTTTATTTTTCTTTCAGGAAAAGGGGGAGGTATGTGGCTTAAATAACTTCCATAATAACTGAATTCAGTATTACGTAGGTACAAGTTAGATGCTTACCTGGCACGAAAGATGCATCGCTATCTTCCCCAAATCCCATGCTGCCATTGGACAGCCACAAATCTCTCTTCCGCATCAAATGTAAATGAGTGTTCAGGCTGTATTCGGCGGGGACGGGGTCACTCACTTGCTGAAATCTTACATGTAGGTCGAAACTCACGGGATCCCGGGGGTTGCACTGCGGGGGGTTGGAGTATTCCACGTCTTCGGTCACCGTACAAGGCACCAACTTTACATGGTACAGTCCCGAATAGTCACGAACCTATCCAAGTGAAATATAGATGGAGAGCATTAGAAGTGATTGTTGTCAAAATGCATTTATCATATTGAAATGTTGTGTTTGGAACAGGACAGAGAGAGTGACATTGATGTCAGTTCTTATGTAAGTAGTAATCATTTGTTAAATAACCGCTATAGGATAAAATATTCTTTAAAGATAAAGAATGCACACTTTTTTTATGCGATATTATTATTATAGTAAGATATTGGTTTATTATGACCACGTATCTTGAATTGCATGACAAGTAACAGTCAAGATTTTTTTTCTTTCAAAATAACGATAAAACGTGACAGTTATAAAAAAATTGATTAATTTGCTTTAAACGCTTCAGTTGCTTAAACGTTGCAAAGGCTTCATAAAAATAAAAAATTGTCATTGTAATGCTTCATATTATTCGAGAAAAGTTTAGAATCGTTTTTAAATTATCTGATCATAACAAAGCATTTGTACTTTATTTGAAATTTTACTGGTAAAATTTTTTTTAATGAAAATAGAAAATAAATGTATAAGGAAAAAAGTAAAAAAAGTTCGAAAATAACCTTTAAAACAAACTTTAGATTAATGTATGAGGGAATATTATTTAAAAGAAAAATATATACATTGAACAGAAAATGTACATTTAGCGATTGTGGTGGCTTTGAAGTTTTGTATTACTCAGAGCGTCAATACAGATATTTGGATATTGAGTAATAGCCGAAGCTTTATTTAGCATCTTTCATAATGGTGAATGTATGGTAACAGAACAACAACGAGTATTGTCCAGCTTTTAAATTTCTTGATTGCCAATGTTAAGATATTTCTTCAGCGGGTACCACCGCACGTGAATGTCTGCAGGAATGAGATTGCAGATGCCCGTGAGGGCAGCTTAAGGATTCTACGCATGATAGTTACATTACTCTTTCAGAAATTGCTACTTGGGTCAAACAAGATATCAATTCCTCTTGATCAAGAGGAACTGATATCTCGGGATATCTAAGGAACTCAAGGCAGGCCTCCGTATATGAGAGGTATGAACGAAACCGTCCTGGTGCTGCTTTGCTTGGAACAGGCAGTATAGGCGAGATGAAACTACTCCTGATAGGTTTCGCAGTGGACATACTCGAGCTCAACGGCATGTGGCGGGTTTTAAAGTTTACCCTCCTTGTTGCAAATTGACACAAACTGCTCCTGCACATATCTTGGCTTGTATTCATTGCCATAAGAGCCAGCTGTGGAGCCGCGGTAGCCTAGTGGTCAAGCTATCAGATCGTGGCTGGCATATCATGAGTTCGAGCCCGATACCACTAAAGATCCGCCGTGTAGGGGAACGATGCACGTTAAATCTGTCCTGAGCTGAAACGTCCTCCCGTTGGTGTGGTGTGGTAGTTAGGAGAGGGGGTGCAAGCTCACGTGTCATCCTCGTCACTTGACCATGGTTCAAAATTACGAGGTCCACCACCAAAGGCCTTCGTGTAGCTGAACAGTGTGACGTTAATATTCACTCACTCAAGAGCCAGCTGCTCTCAAGTCCTGATACAGTTCTTCAATGTTTAAAATCGTATGGATTCATGGACTTGATCCAGATCTTTCTGTCGATCAGTGGGATAAGGAGCAACAACAACACTCCTATATATAAAGCAAATTGTGCTATTGTTTATCCCTCAAATTCGTTTTGAAAAGATTAAACGACATCATAATGTGTACTTTTAACTCCAGAACGTTATTCAGTTTTGAGATTCAATAAACTTTAACGTTCAAAATAGTACGAATTATAAAAGATTTTTATCAATCTGTAACTAAAGGAAACTCACTGCATAGTCTGAAATGAATTGCCACTCTTGCTCCGGTTGTGCAAAGGTAGGTTCAGTACGTAATAGTTCCAGTGTGAAAGAGAGGTCAGGATGCTCAGGTGCCATAACCATAGAGATGTAACCAGAATCTACGAAAAATAAAATACTGAGTGATTCTATTGAAATGCACTTTACTCGTTAACGAAGCAGATTTTTTTTTAATTTTGAATTGAGAAATTGTTTTTAATATCACGGGTTTTTTTTTATTTGTTTCCTGAATGTCAGTTTTTAAATATAGTTATGTAGACCAGGATTCATGGATTGTATGCCATTTGTCCCAAAGAACAAAACAGATCCTTAAGAGAGATGAAATTTATTGCCGAAAAACAATCCTTAAAAATATAGGATACAGCAGTAAAATTTGCACTATAAGTTCCAGAAGGTTTAACACCTTCTACAGCACAATTATACAACTATCAGTGTCTGTAAATACAAGTATGAATTGTTAAAGTTTTTCCGAAAGCAAACAATCGGGGGTAAGTGAACTCCTCAAAAGCTGAAGTAAAACTGACTCCGTTTCAGCAAGCCACTTATAGTCTGCGTGGTTACTTTCCACAGCTTTCTCAAAAAGTCCGCGTAGGTCATAGGTCATGATGTTTATTTTTCACTAGTAATTTCTGGAAGATTCATATGATCGCCAAGTCGCCCAAAAGGATTCCAACTTAGCTATGTCTCCAATATTTCGCCAAATTCCTATTCAAACGCCATTGTAATGCAAGGGACGGCGTTGCTTGCTAATATTACAGTTTTTATCATAGAATAAATGCAGCAGAAAGTGGTATTAACTTGTTAAAGATATATGCACATTTAAATTATTTACACAAAATTTGTATCATTACCTTTTGAAAGTCAATGAGTAAGAGGTATAATAATTTACAGTTTAATCACGTAACATGGTGGTTAAATGATGTTTTTTTTTTAAATGTCTTATTTGAAAACTCTTCACTTAAAAAAAATGTTCTAAGATAAAAAAAAAAAATCTTAGACTTCAATCAAAATGATAATTAAAAGTAGTATCAGCCTCTTGATTTGAAAGAACCTCTTGATGCCTCTTGATTTTTTAATTTTTTTAAGGAGCGTTGGTTTAATTAAGGTATCCGACTACTTGCGACAACATTTTTTTTTTAAAAATGGAGATACAGGTTGTTTTTTTTTTTAGATTTGTTTAGAACATTTTAAGAAAAATATGCTAAAATTAATAAGAGAAAAAGAAATTGTTTTTACTAAAATGGGTAAAAACTTACAAAAAATAACGTAAACGCGGCCCATTCTGTACAAAAGATTTATAAAGAAATTCTCATTTTTTCAATTCTGATGTGATGCTATGTTATTCAATTTTAATATGACCTTCAGGCTAAGAGATATTTTAAATTTTACAAAATCTAGAGGACTTTATCTTAGTTATTATATGAAATTGCTTTAAAAAAACAGTGATTATATTCACAAATGGGACTGTAAATTTTGTAGTAAAACAGTGATTGATAGATATGAAAGTTAAAACACTTTTACTATTATACAAAACATACACAAAAAATTTCAGTTAATTATTTTCAAAACTTTTTGAGCAATCACAGTCCCCGTTTGAGCATTTTCAAAAAAACACATTTCGAGTAAAACGCGTTTTAAAGTATGACATATATCTTGCTTAAAGTAAGTGCATCTGCTTTTACTAAAACACTTGTAGTTTTTGTTCTAGTGAATGGAAAATAATAAACTCGGTATTTTTATAAAGCTAATAAAATGGCCTAAAAAACAAATTATAAAAAAAAAAATTGTCAATTTTTAACCAAAATTCACAATTTTAGGGTAGTCGGATATCTTAAGAGTTGTAGTATGAATAAATAGGGAAAAAAGCAAATTTATAACGAAAAGTAAAAAGTTTAAAAATTGTAAGGTCTCCTTAGATTTCTTTTAAGTACAATTACTTGTATTCAGGTACGTAGTCTAACAAATAAATAAGTTGAAGAAATAAGTAATCTTATAAAAAAAACATCTTATTGAATCTATAATAAAAAAACTGAGTTTACTTTTAAGAATGCAGTTAATTAATTTTCAAATTTGCATTAGAGCCAAAACCTCTTCCAATAAATGTCTAATTGAAAGAATATTTTAATATGCATTTGAAATTGTTTATTTTTGTGTGTTACTTTAACAGTTATTTTTTTATAAAGAAAAGCTTAATTTTCTTCAAACTCATAATGGCATCCTCAAAGGGCATTTAAATTTAAAAGCGAACAATCGTTTTTAAGACAATAAAGATTTTTGATTTTATTTACCGGGATGGTTCAGGACAAATTGACCCCTAAATCTTGGTTCGGTTCGGAAATTAACCAACAGTTTTCCATCTTGACCAATAGTCATTCGTGTTGGATACAAATAACCTGGAATATAAACATATTTCGATCAATGATTTCATATCAATCAATTTACAAACTTGTCTTCTAAATAGATTGCAAATACATTTTTCCTGACTATTATTTGTGTTAAAACAATGTTTTAACACCAAATTTCGAAAATGCGATGTTGTTTTTGATACAAATGCAAAAACTGTTATGATTAAAATATATATTTCAAATATATTTTCGTAATTATCTTATTATATTTATTTTAAAAAGAAGATATTTTTAGTTGCATTTCCTAAAAGTTAGTGACTTAAGGAAATTAAATTTCATACAATACAATATGGTATAAATACTTACACATTTTTCTCATATTGCTAAATGGTTATCATAAGGAGGCATTTTAAATATTTCTGTCTCGTAAAGCATTAACTCTTTGGTAAACTGATAAATTTTTATTCCCGATTAAATTAAAGACTTATTTGAATTTCCGATAGAATGATAAGCATGAAATAAAATATTATTAAAATTTCAATTTATTTATGTTTTAATTTATAACATAATTGTGTTTTTTCGGTTCTTCCATGTTATACCATATAAAAGGACGTCACCAACTCAAAAGACGTCCCCGAATGCTGTCATATTTTGTAACAAGCGCAGGAATGGTTTTCCACTATTGGCTGCATATCGTGGTATTTGGTGACGTCTTTTGATTTGAAGAATTAGGTAAGTACCGTTTTTTCTTTTAAAGTTAAGGTAAATAAAGCGAGTTTGATTCAGCGATAAATTAACAGGCCCCTTATTGGCATCGCAAATATCTTTGCATTTAAACTATAAAAATTAAATCAAATTATGATTTATGATTAGAATTAAAATGTATTTAATTAGTAATAATACAGAAAAGTAATTACATTCCTGTGCATATTTGTAATGGGATTAATATACTTAACAGTTAATCAAATAAACGTTTGAAAGACGAAGATTACAAATATTGTTATTGCAGCAAATTATTTCTTGAATTACAAATCACACGACGATTTTTGAATATTAAATATTATTAATGAGAGAAGTACACGCTAATACCTTTGTTTTCGAAAAAGCAAATGTATTCTTCCTAGATTGATAACCACTAAAATTCAATTACAACCTAAGAAAAGGAAATATTTCATATGAACGCGATTTGATACCAGTGTAATAATACTCTAGTTAGTATAATGTCGCGTTATCAACAGTGTAAAAAGTGGAACTTCATTGCTCATTCTTTTTTATTGAAATGTCCGTTGCTTCTTTTTAAAAAGTCTTTCTTCCTGTATGTATATCAGTATTCGATTCACTGCAAAATGAAAATTACTTCCTCTCAAGTTTTTCTCACCTTGCAAAAGGGATTCTTCCGGTGCTCCAATTCCATTCTGCCAGAGGATTGCAGTGTCGTATACGAAGGTGAGTCTCAGTTGCGAGCTGAGATCGTTGTGCTGCCAACCCCCTGTGGCTACGGGGGAGTGGAAGATATATGACACATACAGAGGGACACGGACGGAGACGTACGACTGAACCAAATTCATCACCTGAAACACAGAAAAATATGCTTCCAATGTGTACTTTGGCAACATTTTTGACAATGGAAATTCGTTTGTAAAAGTGTAAATCTTACTACAGTCTATAAATTCACGTAAACTTATTTTACAGTACTTGAACCTTTGGCAAACAATAAAAATATCACTTAAAGCGAATGTTTCTAGTGTAATAAATAATAATTTTGTTCGAATACTTGTGTCATTTGTAGTAAATATTTCCCACAATAAGCTGGGGGGGGGAAATCGTAGAAACGGTGTTATACTACTTACCAAAGTTTATTTTATAAATATTCCTTTGTAACCAGCGGTCTAAATTATTTAATTCTTCTCTATCATGATAAAGTTCTTTTTATATAATTTTTCTAAAGAAAAGCTTTTCACTCAAGAAATTACAGCTTCCTATTTTCAATAGTTTCTCTATCAAAACACCATAGTAGCGTACGTACAATATACCGGGTGTGCGAAAAGTATGGCTACACTTTCAAATATTAATTACAAATAAACAACAAAGATATCATTTATGTAACATACAGAAAATACCAAAGCATTTTTTACAGTGTTTTGTAGCACTATTTCAATACTCGCACTAATAGTTAAGCACAACACATCAAGTCTATACAAGATTTCTGGTCAAGTTCTATGAAGCATTGCAAGATCAGCATTCCAAAATGGCCACTGTAATTCGATTTTCAATTCATCTCTGTAAGGAATTGGAGATTGGTAAGCAATATTCTTCTCGTATCTCTTCAAGAAGTCCAAAGGTGTTATGTTTAGAGATCTAGGTGTCACAGAATTGGACCTCGTTTTCCCATCCATCACCCGGGGAACTTTTCATCTAAAACATTTCTCTCTTTCTAACTTGGATGTAATGAAACCCTATTTACGCATTACATGAGCTATAGATTTAACCGCTTTCCGAAAAATACGAAAATTTCACGCGAGTGTATTCTATGAAATTTAGTTTTTCTGGGTTTTTTTATTAGAGCATTTAAGTACATTGTTTTTTCCCTCTTTAGCCTTCGTCGCGAGTGAATGCGCTGTCTTCATTGGATCTTAATTTTTTTAAAAAAATTTGTAGAAGCATTGCTTGCTAGTTCTATATTCTTTACATTTTTCTGTAAATCGAAATCCAAAACACTTCAGAAATCAGCGTCTGGTTTGATGTTTAGTAGGTGGTTTCTGAGTACTTAAAATACGTTGCGCATTTATTGTCGCAATGTTCAACAACACAAAAAAATGTTGTTATAGGTTAACGATTACATTTTGTAGCCATTGATTATGATGTGGTCATTTTATCACAAGGACGATTATTGCTCCCTCAGTTAAATTATCTGGATAGATTTCAGTAGTGGAATCATACTTGCTATTATAAGTTCATCATTCGATTCTTCCTCACCATCCATGCAAAGAGACTTTCTTCATCCGAAAATACTGTTGTACTATATCTATTAAATACTATAGCTATTAAGTTACTTAAACATCACATTTCTTTATCATAACTACAATAATGCGCCATTGTATAAGAAAGATTTTGAATCGTGCTCATGCATTTAGAACCGTAACGGCGATTCACGCGCAGGGTATGACATACCCGAAGAGGCGATATCCAAAAAATATATATTTAGAATTCGCCTGCAAGTTAAGGCCCCTTAAAGGATATGACCTTAAAGTCAGCTAAACGAGAAACCATTCATTATCCAAAAAGGTTTAGATGGAGTTGAAAAAAGTTAGGCGATGAGTATGGTATACCCTGCGCGTGAAGTGCCGGGTTAAGTTCCATAAACCATTTTACAATTTACTTTAGTCCTTGTGATAAAGCCACTTTGTAACAAGAATGTTGCAAAACATAGACGTAGCCTTATCTAGTTTGTATTTTATCAAACAGAAATTTTAATCTTTTCTTTATGAAACAAAAAAAAGTAAGAGAAAATCTTTGTTTGTTTATTTTTAATTCATTTTTGACAGTGTAACCATACTTTTCGGACATCTTATGCTATCCACTATTCGAGAAAATAGAGTATTAAGCAAGAAATAGCAAAATATGAGCTAGAGATCCATGTAGCATTCTATTATCTGAATTCAATCCGATTCAATCAGTCAAAAGTTTCAGTGGTCTCGTTACCCGAGTAGTTATGATCGCTTACTCGTGACCGGCAAACATGTCGGATCCTACATTCAAATTCTGATGCAACTGTAGGCCCACGATATAGATGGACGGCGTATTAAGTTGCGTCTTAAATCTATCAAAGCTCAATATCCTCATGTTTGCATTGTGTGAAAGATTAGAGAGGGAATTGTAAGCTTATGTAACGTTCTTGTCTCTTGAATGGACCTTAAAATTACGAATTCCATTGCCAATAGCTCTAGTGTAATTTCTGCTGGTGAGACGCTAATATACAATCAAATTTGTTACTAAATTTTATACATCAGTGGCAATTTGTATCGCTTTGATATATGCATTGATATACGTATCTATAAGCGTAATAAAAATGGTTATAACAATGGTTAAACACATAAATTACTAATACAATAAAATCATTCGTTTTCCTTTATATGCTATGATACCTTAAATTCAATTAATTATAAATCATTAAATTTAATTTGTGCCCTATGAAATTGCAATGTATTAACATCAAATACGAAATAATTATTTCGATACAAAAGAAAAAGTTCTAGTTATTAAATTATAAATAAATTTAATCTATCTATCACAATCTGTTTCTCCCTATATATACATACACATATTATTGGAAAAATCTACTGAAAATTTATGTTTGCCTCGTGAAATGCATTTTATACAAGTTTTCTGTTTCATTTCTTAACATTTGCAAAAAAATAAGAAATTATGACAATAAAATGCATTAACATAAGTATAGAAAAGTGATAAAAAATAAACGGGTAAATCAATTCATGCTCGTATATATTTTGATTAGTTCTCGTAACTCAATTTTTGATTGTTTCTCAATATATTTGTATGTCATTACTTATAACTTCTTTAATTAAACAAAATACATCTTACTTGCCCATCTGTTGTAATGGTACCACCACATTCATTGACCAGTTCTGACATATCATAATAAGAAGTGAATTCCCACATGCATGCTTCTAGGTCCAAATTTCGATAAAACCTTCAAATACATTCATAAGGAAACATAAGCACTATATTTAATGTCATGTATAATATCTGGTTATAAGGTATTAATTTTTAAACACAAACAATTCAATCAAGTTTATTGCTTCATTTCTTTAATTTTAGGCCGTTACGAACGTACAGAGCGCGTTCATCTCAATCTATTCCTTGACGCTACGAACGCGTTGCACGCGTTCATCTGATTTTGTACTGTTTCAAACGTTAAGAACGCGTGTATCGCGTTCTAAGGTAGTTGTTTCTTTTACTAAGGGATGACAGCAATACATTGAATGATATAGATTCGAGTATAATATTCCACGAGAATTAGTACTTCATTTTTAAATATGAAATGGCATCTGTTTCAGGCTTTCAAAAGCTTATGATTTATTATTTTGATCGTTTGAATAGAGGATTAGACAACAGCAGCTATACTAAACTCAGAATTCTGAACGCTTCTTCCGATACATGCTTCAAAAAAAGCTTGCCCTGGATTATGCGAAAAAAATTCTACGCTAGGAAAAAATCCGAACGGAGATAACTCAACGACTTAAGGCTTTTTATCAAATGAAATAAATTATCAAAGTGCACAATATTTATAAGTTAAGAAAATTGTACAGGTTTTCTTTCATTCTTAACAAAGAATATTTATAGTCATTGATAACATATATTTGATTCATTATTACGGCTTATAAAATTTCACAAATAACTGTTTAAGTTAAAATTGAAAAAGGATATGATTGTTATAATTGAAAGCATTAAAACAGTTAGTAAAAATTCTATTATGAAATAATTGAGATATTGCACCTTTGTCAAGATTAATCTTGAGAAAAAAGTTTTTTTTTTACTAATAGAATAGATTGTAATTTTATAAATTACACATAATAAATAAAAGGAACACCCTCTTAAAAAACAAAAATTTTACTATTACAACAAAAATGTTTAGTATATTTTAAAAAACATAAAATTGGTTCTGAATTTTTAAGTCTCCTAAAAGTGTGAATTCAGTTATTAAGTTGAACGCATTCAATCTTTATCAATAATTCAAGCATCCTGGAATTTAAACGCCCGATAAGGAATTCAAAGGAGAATTCCATTCGAGCTTCCGAATAATTTAGGACGTGAATTCCTCATTAGCGAAAGCATTAAAACTGACATGCTCTCTTGCACTAATTTACAGCTAGACTCTTATCTAAGTATATTTACAGAGATTTGCTCCAACCAGTTGGCAATAAACATCTTCATTTGTTATTTAAATAAGAAATACATGAATGGATTATATATTAGGTTTTTAATGGTGGCTGATTGTATTAATCTTTATTTTACAATTGAGAATCAAATGAGAAATTTTGATTTTACTGAGAACATTGCTATGAATATGAAAGATATATTCTTTGAAATTATTTTTAGTACACCTGTTATAACGGTAGAAATTATTCTTCTTTTCATACTATTATCGTTTGCTTTGAATTACTAATTTATATATAGCTCTAATTTTTCTTACTGTTTTTTTATTTACTGATATTTAATCTTTTGGTATTATAAGTTTTGTTTCAAAAATTGGCATCTCCTTTTTGTAATGAGTCTCGATGGGAGAATTATTCAATCGACTGTTCGAATTGATATGTGTTTTTACGCGAAATAGAAAAAGTTGTTGCTTTTACTAATTGATTTAATTAGATTTTCCAATTGCAGAGATTCTTTTAATTTTCTTTTCGGTAAGTATGTGTACTTGTTTGTTACGTCTTAGTTTTTATTGAAAAGTTTATTTTATTTCGAATTGATTATTTGCAACATATTCCGAACACTGAACGATAAATCGATCGCTACTTTGGCATTTCTTTAATTTTTAAACTGTTGATATTGTTGCACGCTGAATGTTTTTAGAAATTTAATAATCAATTAACCTGGTTGAAAATTTGATGCACCAAAATACAAGTTCTAAAGTAATGTTAAGCTATGTAATACAACCTAATGAGGAAAATTAAATGAAGGTGTAATGCACCATCGTTATAGATTTAAAGCATACTGTAAAAACTTTTTATGTTTGAATGTGTTTTTTTAATAATCTGATTTTATACGAAGAGAATTTGAGCTTTTTAAATATAATAATGTTTTTAACAATAATATTAAAATTTCAAGTTTAAATTTATTATAATTCTGCAAAGCTTTTCCCAAAATTAAAAGAAATTTTTTACACAAAAGAAAAATAAGGGTACTTTTTTTCCATTTCCATTGGCCCAAAACTCGCCAAGCAGATTTTATTGGCGACAGCATGCACATAAAAGATATGTTAATAAATGCTAGTTCTAAACATTTTTTTCGGAGGAATAAGTATTTTAATTTCGTTTTAAAATTGTTTCATTCTGTTCAATTTAAAATATTTCATTTGGCATCGGTTGTATCCTTATTGGTGACTTTATTGCCAGCGAAACGGAAAAGTACCAAAATAAGAAATGAATTCATTTTATTACAAGCTTTTATTTAACTTACAATGTATGCATGTATGTATGTATGTATGTATGCATGTATGTATGTATGTATGTATGTATGTAATTTGTTCGGGTGGAATCTTGCAACTCAATTTTGAAGCTGATATTTTCACTCCATTGAGCTGAAATTTTGTATACACGTTCAGTTTGGATGACAATGCATGTTTTGACAATTTATATTCCGATATTGCAATTAATTAAAAAGATATTAATTAAAAACATTTAATTAGTTTTGGGCGCCAACTTTGATATATCTGCATTGTTGTGTAATAATGTTATTTTTACAACAATGACAAAAGTTGGCGTCGAAAATCGGTTTTCAGCCAAACTAAAATTTCATAACGTTGCGCTATTCACTGTATTTATTAACTTTGTCTAAAAAATAATTACATTTCTACAACGTAAAAATAATCTAATTTCTGCAACGTATGCAATTTTTTTACAAATTTCTATCTATTTTCTTGGATTTAAATTCAAAACAAAAAAAGTCGAGCTATTTTTCAAGTAGATTGGTACATTGTATACCTTTCTCAACGCTGCCAAGTTAAACTGAGATGGAGTATTGTAGAAATTCTTTAAAAAAATTTATCTAACTTTAATCCATGAAACTCAGACAAAAAATAATCACAGAATTGGAAGGATCATTTTTTTTTATATATCTTACCCATCAAAAAGGAATCCGCTAGGAAAACAATAAGAGAAAACTTTTAATCTGTTAATTTTATTTGAAAAATTACGGCAATTTTGTTTCTCTAGATGAGTTAGGTACATTGTAAAACCAGCTCATGGTTATTGATATCCATAAAATGTGCCAAAAGAGAATAATTTGCAAATAAGGAGATTTTAAAAATAAGGAGAGAAAATAAATCGAATCTGAGAAGAAAAATTTCGTTAAATAGGAAATGCACTTCGCTATTTGGAGTTATTTTACGAAGAAAAGAGTAATATGTGCTTGGGTCCAGGAAAAAGTTCTTAAAATAGAGAAATTCCCAAAATAGAGGTTCGTTACATGGAGGTTTGACTGTATAAAAATAATACGATGGTTAATTATTTTTTCAAAACCAAGTTTCTAAAGATGAGCTGAGCAATTAAAAAAATAGATTCTTACGTAGAAGATATCCAATGTCCAGCAAAATATTATCATTAGTTGAGAAAACTTTCTTTTTTGATTACAACATGCGTTTTGATTTTTAAGCATTTTATTGATTAATACAAATTTTTAAATGCTTTTTGAAGTTTTTTAATAAATAACTAGATTTTCCTTCTAATATGTTAGAGAAATATATCTCTTACCTTCAAAATATTTCAAATAAACGATATATTCTTTAAGATTTTTCAAAAAATAGTCAAAATTTTAATTAAACACTTAATAACTTCGTCATTTATTAAGATAATTTCACGAAACCTTTTTTTTCGTGTGTAGAACAATATTACCCAAGATCTGCACGAAGATTGACGGAAAATTACGGATTTAAAGAATTGTGTTTTTCGTCTAATACCCTTTTTGCGAGAATTGATTGAGCTAAATCAGGGATGGTGAACCAGCGTTGAATGAGTTGAACAGGCTGAGAAACCTGTCCAGCGATAACTAAAAAGTAAAAAATAAATTAAAACTAAAAAAAACTTTTTTAAGCACAAGCTTTTATTTAAACGCTCTAAAAAGAATAAAATAAACTTTTCCTTCAAAACTTATTTTACTGTCAACTTATAACGTCATTATACAATTTATATGATATAAAAGCTTGTCGCGAGATTTACCTGTGTAGATAAACAAGCAAAATAAATAACTTGACCTCAATGATTTTAATTTTTAAAAATTTAAACTAAGTGAATACGAGTACTTAAATCTCGCGACAAGCTTTTATATCATATAAATTGTATAATGACGTTATAAGTTGACAGTAAAATAAGTTTTGAAGGAAAAGTTTATTTTATTCTTTTTAGAGCGTTTAAATAAAAGTTTGTGCTTAAAAAAGTTTTTTTTATTTTCAATTTATTTAAAATGATTTAACTGCTTATACTTTAAAAGAATTAAGTGAGAAAGGAATATGATTGGAACATCAAAAAAACTTCCCTTGGATTTTTAAAGAGAGTGATATTATATGTATTCAAATTACTTTTCAATATTAAAATATACTTTTATAGCAGAAATAGTTAAAGGAAAAATATTATCAAAATATATATTCGATTACTACCGATGTGATGCATTGTTGAAAATTCAGACTTTTTAACTAACATTTGGGAGCGCAAATACAATTATTTTATTATTGCAGACAATCTTCACGTTTCCTTTTTATGCAGAGATGATTTTCTTAGGACTGATGGGATCGATGCTCAGTTATATGGGATCAAAGTTTATAGCATTAAATTATAGCAATTTAGTAATAATTTTACAATTTTTTTAACATAAACTATATAAATATTTACACAATATTTTTTATCCTACGTCCGTCTTCGGCATTTCTGCCATTAGTCGACGAGCAGCCCAATAAAATGATGACGAAGCATAAAAAGAATTAAAATTTGTCTCCGTAGAGTTGTCTACAATAAACTTTAAAACAATAGGGCAGTGTCTGAGGTGGTCACCATCCATTTCACCCTGGTTGCACAGAGGGCACCAAGCAGAATCCTTTAGTCCAATGCGATGTAAATGCCTTTGCAAGTAGTCATGCCCAGTAAGTAGACGAAAGCACGCAACTCCAACAGATCAAGGCAGGGAACTGGGAACTCTACCACTTTTGTTAAGCAAGATATTCCACCGTTTACCTGCAGCTGCTTCACCATACAGGGAGACTCTATTAATTTGTAGTTTACTATAAATGATTCTTTTGATGTTACGCATAGGCAAGGGAGAGTCAGGAGAGATCCCTCTTTAGCAAGCCTATCTGCTTTGTCATTTCCAACCAGGTTCAGGGCACTTCTTTGACTCCTTTCACTCAAAGGTTCCAAATCTGTCTGGAGTTCCATTGCAGCTATAGGGGTTGATTTGGCCCCACCAGTGATTAAACGCAACATGCTGTTTTGGAAAAGATTAAGCCTATTTTTAACAGAATCAGAGGCAGTTATTAAAACTTCATTTCCATTCTCAACAACAGGTCGCACATAGCACTTATAGGCTGTACACAAAACATCTTGAGTTGAGCCCCAAGTTACACCAGCTAAACGCTTCAGCAGCTTAGATCTTGAGTAACCTCTATCAACAGTTTATATGCTTCTTCCATGTTAATTTAGGGTCTAAATGAATGCCCAAATAAACAGTGTCAAATGTCCGAGATAGAACTTTTTATCGTACTGGGAAAAAAACCATTATATTTACGCAATATAATGGTCGTAATTCTCTCTTTTATCATCAATCAAATGCATAAACATATTCAGATACGGCTGAAATAAAGCTTTCTGAACTATGTGCAATAATATATTATACCGTCAATGCTTGGGAGCAGTTTTCTGCTATTGGCTGCATATCGTGGCATTTAGCGACGTCTTTTGATTCGAAAAAATTAATCGACGGTATAATACTTAAATTTCTATATTTAATTATTGCAGCATTTTTTCCCATAATAAATATTATCCAAAAAATATCTCCATTCAAGACAATACTATTTTTAAGTTAATGTTGTTAAAAATATAAATGTTCATACTTACCTTAGTGTTGGCTCGCTTCTCAATTCCGCGCTGTGTTGGTAAGGTTCAGCTTCCCCAACAACATTTGGATTATTGGTGGCATTTGTGAGAAACCCATGCTTCGTTTGTAATTCGTAATAATCCAGAAGGTTGGAACATTTGTGTGTTCCTACTCTCAAACCATCAGGACTAAGGGTTAGTTCAAAATTCGTCAGTTTTCTAGTGGAAATCACAGGCAGCATGCCATCCCAATGAGGGATAGTAATGGTCAGTTTTATCAAGTTCGGGTATTCGGGATCAGTTGCGCCTGGAAAACCATGTTGTATTTTTAGAAATTTTGTCAAGAAATTTTCCAGTGAATAAACAAGATGTAAACGCTGATAAATTTATTTTGTTACATCATTTATTTAAAGTTCTTCAAGTGGACCTCGTATAAAAGCTCGAATTAATTTCTTACTACAGCGTCTGGTATTTTTTTATTGAAAGACAAAGGCGTTTGTAGAATATTTAATTACAGTCTGGGATTTTTCAAATGAAAAAAAGGAGGAAAGAGGAATTTAAAAAAAACCATAAAAGAATAATAAGCAAATTACAAAGTTCTAGGGCATATTTTCAAATTAAAAAATAATTTCCAGTTTTGCTGATGAAGCATTATTAGCTGGTAATTATATAATTACATTTAGAAATATAATGATATAATTCTTTCAAAAATAGAAGCTATTATCCACGAGTTAAGCGAGAGAAAAAATAAATATATATATATAGTATATATATATATATATATAGTATTATGATGGTATAACACTTTTATATATATAGGATTATTAACGTTAGTATTAATGGAGCCTTCACTATTACTCTCTTATTATATTTCTATTTATTGTTTTGCTTTATTATATTTAAGGCAATTTATAGTACATGATTATATATATATATATATATATATATATATATATATATATATATATATATAACAAGAAGTGTTTCATGTTCCGTATCATAAATTTTAAGTGTAGGGGTTTCTTACATATGTGTCAATAATAATAATTATTATTAATATGTTATATTAATATACACACACAAATATAATACTAATCATTGACTAGTGATATACTGCATTTTTCGGTGTATAAGACACTATTTTTTATCTTAGAAATCTTGCCTTGAAAACAGGATACGTTTTATATAATGAATGGGCAAAGTCACACTCATTATTATCAACATTTCAATAGCTGTGGATATTTATGAGAGAGAAGAAACAAATGGTAAGCAATATTGATTTTCCAGTTTTTGAAAGGTCAATGCATTATTAAAAACTTCTTATTTGTTACTATTTATTTTAATCTTTTTTTTTTTAATTTTAAATGTTTTCCCGAAATTTGCAATAATGTTCGGGTGTGACTTGCACAAAAAAAAGAACTTTTTGTACACTAGAAAAATATTACATTACTATTATTAACACGAATCAAGGGACATAGTAACATGGATGATAGAAATAGAATTTTAAACTAAGGTCAGATATTTCAAGTCTTGTATTTTCAAATAACATGATTCAGCGAAGTCAATGCATCTTCTTATGTGGCTTAAGACATTCAGTTTCGGTGCGGAAGCCTGAATACTGAGAGTGGAGTGCCAGCTGAGATCACGACCTCGTTATTTGGGCGTGTATCAGCTATGTTAATGAACCTTTCTATCAAGCAAAAATAGTGAGCTAGAAGCATTCAACTATGAAACAAACAAACTCAACGGAGAACATAAAAAATTTAATTGAAATTAATTTTTAAAATTTGGTACTTTTTCATTTCTCCGTCCCGAATCTCGCCAAACAGACGTTATTGGAGACAATATGCACACAAAAAAATGTTAATAGAAAAAGTTAATGGGAAATAAGAAAAAGACGTTATAGATTTTAAAAAATAAAAAGCTGAGACGTATTTTGAAAATGTAGAAGTGAAAAATTACCAGCAGGAATAATCCGTTTGGCGTGGGTTGTATCCTTTTTAGTCTGTACCGACGAGATAGAAAAGTTCCTTTAAATTTTCGTTTAATATGCGTTTGTTGTGAAATACAAAAAAAAAAGGTATTGACGCTAGTAAAAAGTTATTTCCAAAATTATTCGACATGAATATTGCAAATAGTTCTTACCTGTATATCTCATTTTCGCTGTAAATGGCTCAGCTCCTACAGAACCTTCTAATCTAGGAGCACATAGACCCTGTTGCTTCGAAATCACGACGGGAATGCTGCTTAACTCTAAGCCTTCATCTCCATCTTTACTCACAGCTCTTGCAGCACACTGAACTCGACTTCCTAAAATATTAAATTTCCTGATTTAGTTTGCAATACCAAAAGGAATATTCAAACAATATTTTTCCGTTAAAATTTCTTTTCTATAAGATTCCCAGTATATTCCAGTTTCACATTTCTCCATATAAGAAAGTAAAATTATTTTAATACCTACATACTATATTAGAATTAGGACACACTTAAGTTTTTCCCTTCTTTAGTTTGAATTGTTTTTCTAATGCACATTTTTATCTCGATATTGTTAAATGCTCTTTATATAGTTGGTTTATTTTTCTTTGGTTGTTGAAAGGTATATTATAAATATTTATTTCCAATAAAAAAAATTTTGTTGTATTCTTCTTTTTTAAGAGACATAGTACGATTTATTTAAAAAAAATCTTTGATTTAATGGTTTTTACATTTTTTTTTTTTTTTTTTTGCTTTTAACCTATGAATAGGCATTACGTTAAACCAGTGACGCACCCCTTCTCCCCCATCAATATTGATTTTTTTTCATTGATTATAATCCTATGGACATAGTACGTTAAAGTAATGATAACTCTGGTAATTTAATTAAATATTTGTTAATAATTGTATTAGTTAATATTGTATTTAATTAATAATTTATTTTATTAATTCAGCTAATAATTTATTTAATAATTTATTTTTTACTGTTTTTTGTTTCCGACAATCGATAAAATCAAAAGAATACGGTGGCATATTGGTGCATGATACGAGAAAGATGGATTTAGACCCACGACCCCACACCCTTGTCACCCCACTTGGAAAAATTCCTGTGCGTGCCACTACGTCAGAGATTTTAATTTCAAAATACCACAAAAAGCTAATAATTTAATTTTTTTTAAATTAAAATTTACAAATTTATGAAAGTATTTTAAATGCTATTCCTACTACTATAATTGGCGAACACACATGAAATTTGATTTACAAATACGTCTATGTGTAACAAAAATTGGTATGGATTTCTTGATAACATTATTGATATTCAGAAAATACTTTTTTTTAAAAAAAATTAGTGAAAAAAAAAGATTTTTTAAAAAAAAAGTAAATGAAAATTTCTTGAAAAATCTTTAAACTTTAAATTCAACTATTCTTTAAAAACTTTTATTTGTCGTTGGAGCGTGAATATAAACAAACACAAAAGTTATCATAACTCTGAAATTTTTAACTCGGAACTTTCAAATTTGTTGGTAATACAGAAAATTATATAATGAATAAAATTTTAAAAAAGTTTATTTGAATTTTGTATTGATTTTTGTCAATCGAATCGTATTGTGTTCTTTTAGAATTTTAAAATGTTTGCCTTTCAAAAATTTTAATTAGTTGCTTAACACATGCATTTTTAAGCTCAAAGTGCTTTTTCTGAACTTTTGACAAGAAATTAAATTTGATATAATTATTTTTAACCATTCAATTAATACGCATTTCACCCTGTAAGAGAAATACGATATATTTATATGAAACTACCAAATAGCAAAAATATGAATGAAGATAACAATGGCAGCATTGCTTACAGAAAGGGGATATCCAGCAAAATTATTTTTAAAGCATTTAAAATCACAAAATTTCTTAAAATAATTTTTGAAATAAATTATTTTAAGTTTAGCTTCTAAAGATATCCTCTTTTTAATGAATTCAAATTAATAATTAAAAATAAAGTCTTTAAAATTTTAACATCACATTAATTGTCTGCTTTTTGTCAGATTAAGTGTAGGGATTTTGATGCATTTATTTTTCTCTCACGTTAAAGGACTTAAATATTAACAAGTTCTTAAGGAATATATGACAAAAATATTTCACAATAGATATTCGAAAAATCTTAGATAATAATTATAAAAGTATTTTCAATTAAAAATTATTATTTGGGTGTAGAGTAAATCTTCTATGCTGTGTACAAAACAGTTAATAATCGTATAATTCAAATCCATTCGCCTTCTAAAGTGAGTTCCTTTAATAAGTTGTTTTAAATTTAAAACTAAAACATTCTAATATTTTAAATTTCCTTAGTGATATAATGACTAATTAATAAATATAGTAATGTAGTTTTCTATTTAAAAAGGAAAATTTTCATTCTTTCTTGAAACCAGGAAAGAGCGTATACAAATTCAAAATTACCTGAAGTGAAATAAATACTATCTAACGAGACATGGTGGGTATCCGAGAAAAAGGTGACAGATTCTACATCTCGCAAATCACTAGTTACACCGTCTTGACCACTGGGTGCTGAAACTCTCCATCTGTACTTTGTCAAAGTTTGGTTGATGCCTTCTTTTGTGCAAATGTTGCCAGTTTTTGAAAAGTTGGGGTATTTAGGATTGCAGGGCTGAAACGAGAATGTACAAAACATCATCTAAGCTACTCAATTCTAAATTATTTTACAATGTACACGTTTACAATGAGTGTAAGCAAATATAGCTCAATTTTTTCAACAGATAAATATAGAGAAAGAGAAACAAAAGAGTTTTTAGTAGACGCAATTACTTTTTTAATAAGGCATAGTGGCAGAAACCATAAGAGCTGCAAACGTCTATGCAAAGAGCTGCGAATTGCCACCTATTGCGTCTAGAATCCTCGTGAGAAAGAACTATCTTCCTGATTCCTGTTCAATGTCGATGTTACTTGTGAGCTAAATGGGCTTTTTTCTATCAAATCTCCCTTATGTATTCTTCTGGAAACAGTGATTTTTGAAATTTTGATTCATGTGGTCTCATAAAATTCACGAAGAACTGTTGCATTGCTGTTGCGCCTTGCTGTGATGAAAAGTATCGATCATCACTACTCTTGGATGATCTTGTTCGTTCCTCTCTACAAATTCGGTCTCATTTAACTATTTCTATAACTTACTCATAAAGTTGGACTTGGAATCAAAGTCTCTAGCAATCTGCACTTGAGATTACTCTTAACTCATTTCTCCTGATCTTATTCACTATCCAAATTATGGTGGTTACTCATTTTAATTGCTTTTTTATGAATTTCCCCGAACGTTGTAATAAAATCCCATGAAAGTCATCGGGATGAACGAAAGAAAAAAATGCGGAGAGAGAGAGAGAGAAATAGGCTTGTGTGTGTGTACTCCTACAAAACATTTTTCAATAATTTGTTTATGTGTAATCCCACTCACGTGTACATTTATGTAATCTATACTAAAAATTTGTATCTTTGTTTCTTAGCATTAGTTTACCGTTCGTGTAGTACTTTTCAAGAAATTTAGGCGGATTTTCCTAACCCTACAGATAAACCCTAGTTAATGAGCAGATTTGCTAGGTAATCTGCACATTAACTAGGGTTTATCTGTAAAGTGCGGGAAATTGTTTCTTTTTTCAAATTACTCAAGTATAATCCTTGAACTACTTAGATTATCAGCACATTACCTACTGGGCATTCGTTAAAGAGAAAATAAGATCTTTGGTGGAGCAACAGCAACGTTTCTATACGCTTAATTTAAATATTTATTTTTGATATCTAGAGAATTAAGTTAATACAATCAATTAATCAACACATTAGTTGATAGAATCAATCATCAATCAATTGAAAAACTATTATACAAAGAATCAAATAGCCCAACATATAATTACAATTAAGGAAAGGACTTTGCGAAAGGTATGATAAAACATGCTTACTTATTAGTGTAATCTAAAGATTGGTGACACTTTGAATTGCTAACAGATTAGCAGTTATTGATTAAATAGTACTTTTGAACTTTAACATGCGGAAACCGCTAATGTAAGGATTACCTAGTTAAAATGCGAGAAAACTCTTAATTTCGCACTTTAACGGAACAAATCAGTTATTTTGCAGATTAACAAGGTAATATACACATTAAAGATTTTCAAGCTTTCACGCGCGTGCGCGGTAACATATATCAATTAATTTCGTCTTTATAAAAATCGCGCGTTATTATAAGCGGAGTTAAAATTTAACGCTTATTTGAATTATTCCCGCACGGGAAAAATATTTATGTAGTAACTTGAAATTGAAAAGCGTTAATATATGATGATATTTATAATACATTCCTAGTTTAAATTTTCCTAAGATATACTGCCGAACATTTCAAAGTAACGTTCCTATTTTCGTGGTTCGATTTTCGTATCTGATCGAAGGAACTATTCGATGCATCCAAACTGACGCTCTTACCGTAATGCAGACGACAGGATATCCGGAAATAGGTTCTTTGCTGGCTTTCGCTGCATCATCGTATTCGCGGAGGGACACAATCATCGGCCGTGCAGGAAAAGTCACATCAGCAACAATATCCATTTCCTGGATATAGATGATGGCTTTCGGCTCCTGCGAAGAAAAGATATTCGTGAGAAAAGTAATCACACAGTCTACCTTTCCAAGCAGATACTGGAGGATTACGAAACAGGAACTGAATGAAAATGGGGTTGTATATACTATATTGATTATAAGTTCTCTTATTTTGAAGAATTTATGATAAACGTAAATGAAAAGAGTAATAGGATTTGTCATCTTTTGGTTTAATAAAAGTGATTTATAATTCCACTTTTTTTTTTATATTCTGAATTTTTTATAATTAAATTTCTATTTTAATGTTAAATTTTATATTTAGCATTAAAAATTATATTTTATTAAATTATTCATCAGATAACAAAGAAATCCTTTTGGTATTCCTAGAATGTTCAATCGCAACACTCTTAATACGCATTTTCCCTTTAATATCAAAGTTCATAAATTTAAAGTGTTACTGAAATGTTGAAAAATTATAGATTTACGCTAACCACTAAATATTGAAAGTATCAAATTCATTTATTTCAGTATATATATATAAACCTAACTTAATATTAATTTAAATTGCATAACCTTACATATTTACATCTTAATTACGAATACAATTTCTCTAAGTGCCACTCTTATTTCCTTTCCCACGTTAAAAGAAAGTTTTGTGTTTTGATTTGTTTCCAATTCATATAGAAAAATAACTAAATAGCTTACACGTGCATTTTCCAAGCGGCAAGCCGATATCAGAATGTTCCTAAAAATTTCCTAAATAATTGATCAAGATAACTTATCCAGATATTTCATTCTTCCCCATTTTATTAAAAAAATCATATTATTTTTTTCTAGTACATTATCCTTATCTTAGAGTATGTGGGGATTCTTCTCCCTCTCTGCTCGATCTATTCTTGTTCCGAAAGGTCACATATTGAGCAACTCTCCTAATGTTTAAATTATGACAGTAAATTATTTGTTTTCTAAATTTCTATGTTTTGCCACAATACACCAATAAATTTACGCTCAGTGTGTGTGTGTGTGTGTGTGTGTGTGCGTGCGTGCGTGTGCGTATGTGTGCGTGCGTGGTGTGCGTATGTGTGCGTGCGTGCGTGCGCATCCGTGTGTGTGTGTGTGTGTGTGTGTGTGTGTGTGTGTGTGTGTGTGTGTGTGTGTGTGTGTGTGTGTGTGTGTGTGTTTCTATTCCAATCTACTTCTTTCCATATTATGATTTTTTTTAATTACTCAATGCTAAAATATTTTTTAATCTTAAAAAAATATTAACTCTATTCTAAATATTTTACCTTCATCTATTTCTGGATATAAATATACAACACAGTCGGAATAGGAGACGACTTATTTATCAAGAGTATCCAAATTCCAAATTTATATGAATAGAACTTATTTTCATTCAAAAAAAAACTTGTAAATATAAAAACTGTTTTTTTTTTCAACTGAAATAAGAACCCCAATAATAATTTCAGTTTCAAAGGTATTTAAATATTAGACTTAATTTTTGTTTAGTGATATTTGGTCACTGTCATACCATTATTCAAACATACGTAAACTAACTTTAAAAGTTTAAAACATACTAAAAATATATTTGTAGCAATCACAAATATAATAGCTGCATAAAAAAAGATGACAGTATTGCAATATGATTATTTTCAAGAGTGCAAACTAATGAACTATTTTATGGTATTAAAAATAAATCCTTACTTTGACTTCAGCGACCATTTTTCTATCCGGTCTCAAATGTAGTGTAAAGGCTTCCCTGTGCTCCTTTTCTCCGTCGGATAAGATTTCAATTTCCACAATTAATCTACTTACGTTTGGTTTGAATTCTAACTCTGTCAATATAATTTTCACAAACATTACTATTATTAGTATTTATTATAAAAACTTATAATTACAAATATTAGTATGTGAGCATAGTTAGAGAATGAATACTAACAAATTTTCTATCACGATCAGGTAATAGAAAATTTGGTACTTATGTATTACCAATTTCGTCAAATCAAAAACGTCGCCAAATACCGCGATATGCAGATAATAGTAAAATCCGTTCATTGCATGTTCGAACATAATAATAAAAACAATGACAGCATTTGGTGACATTTCTTGAATTGGGGACGTCTCTTAATTCAGAGAAATTGGTCAACCGTATAGTATGTAAGCACCAAAAATTTTATCCACTTTATTTTTTATTTTCAAATCACCATGGAATAATTTTTATGTTTGTAAGAAAGTCTTACTACAACATTGAAACAGGATTCACTGCATAATGTTGATTTACTGTATGCATAATGCTCTGAGTGGTATTATAAAGAACTAGAGGCTCTTTTCGCCCAGTGTTGTGGAACTGGACATAAAGTTAAAAACAAATTTTAGTGCTGAATAAAATGCCCCAGAGAGGGAGTATTCCAGTAATTCTTTATGGTTACAACACGAACACCTATCTTTTATTTTACATAGTACAGATACATTTAAAAAAACTAGTTAAAGACCGTGCAAAAAAGATGTGATTTGTATAATAAAAAGGGGTGGTTAATTCGATAGTTCCGAAATAGTCATTAATGATAAAATAAATATATTTAAACCGAAAAATTATGTAAAAAATGTTGAAAAACCCAGCATATAAAGTTTAGATAAGTACATTTGAATTTATACATTTAACATTTTTATACACACATCTTTCCATTAATTACTAAAATAAAATTAGCAACACATATGCGTATGTTATTTCGAGCTAAAATAAAAACTGAAGTATTTGTTGCTAATTGTTAACAAAAAGCGTATTTGCTTATAGTGATATGAATCGAAAAATCGCTGCCCTCAATTAAAATATCTTCCACGTTAATTATGCATGAATCCAGATTATTTCATCCGGTTTGAGATGGAGAACTGTTTTATGAAACATTTTGCGAAATTGATTGTTTATCAGTAAAATAGGTTATTCATTGTTATATTTATTTTATTATTTTATTTATCCATTTTTGTTTATTTATTTAATTTGCTATTTTAGTTTTGCAAGTTTTTTCAATTCCTACTATTAGTTCATTCTCTCACTGTATATGTATCTTGTTGAACTTTTCAATCGTTAATAAAATACTTTCTATTCATCCATTCAAGTTCAAATAATTTTTTTAAACTTGTAGGGGATGACACTTAATGTTAATACAGTTTTTCAAAGATTAATTCATTAATTAAATTTTATTTTTTTAATTTTAAATTTATTCTGCGTTATTTCTGTTGTAGTTACAGCTATCTGCAACAGATGGCGCCAGTGCGTTTTTCTAACAAAGTAGAAATTAACATTAAAATTTTCTTATATTACTTGCTTTATATAAATCGTCTCAATAGTTCAATTGAACAATTTTAATATCTTTAAGAAGTTTAAGATGCGTTATACGCTTGTATAAATATTTTTAAAAATTATTTTCCATACTGCAGCTGTTCAAGGCTTTCAAGAACTACTTTAGGAGAGTTAATAGATTAGTTTCATCCTCATTCTTTTGTGGAACAATAAAAAGCCCTAAATAGTGTTAGAATAATTATCCATTATTAAAACGTTTTCTGAACTGCGTTTATTTCAAAAATTTATAAACAAGACCATGGGGGGAAAAATGGGTGTATATTTATTTCCTGCTTTGCGTCCTTAAAATGTAGAAATGTTTTATGAGTAAGTCATTTTTTTTAAAATTTTTATACTTTAAGTTACGCAATCAGATTCGTAAACCAATACAGAAGAAGAAACATAGAACATATTTTACTCAGGGTAAAAATAACCATATTTAACCGAAATGTAATGTTAACCTTGATGCATTTTTCAATTTGAAACAAAAATTGCCGAACTCATTCATTAACATTTGACAAGGAAAGCTAGAAAAACGTTGATTCTGAATGATGAATAACTTACTCACATACAAAAGATAAGCTAAAAGAAATGTACACAAAAGTAAACAATCAATAAAGTTTTTTCAGCAAAAAAAAGTATTTGATTGTATTATAAACTTTGAAAATATTCACTAAAGAAGGTACACATAACATACATTTCATATGTTTGATAAAGCTATTATTAGACAATAGAAAAGTGATAAAAATATACGTTTATAAAAACTATCACGATTGTCATCAAAAAGATATTCTAATTAACATATGATAAAAAGTTATAGTTGCTAATTGAGCAGAGATTAACTCTCTTTCAATATTACACGGAATTTTATTTTAAAAACTTGTACTGTTTTTATGAGTAATTTTCATGGTTTGTGGATCTCTTTCCTTTCAGTATATGTTTAAATTAAGGAGCCAATTTCTCATTAAAAAATACCTTTATTTCTTATTTTATTTTAAAATGTCACTATCAAGGATGTATTAAGTTTCATTCAATTTTACAATACCCCTTTCTTATAATAGAAATGAGTTCTAGAATAAATTACTTGGGTGTATTCTGAATGTATTACCTTTTGAGTATGGGACATAATCCACCCCTGACTTTGCTGATCCATCCTTTGTATGAGCTCTGACAAGGGATAACTTTGATAAATCGCCTGTCCTCAAGACTGGGATTTGCAATATTGAAGATTCTTTTGCCTTTTGGGGTTCTTTGATGGTGTATCTGTTTTTCTCCAAACGAATTATGGGCTCTGTGGATCAGATAGTTATATGATAAAATTCGATTAATCGAAAAAGTAATTCAAGTTTACAGAGATATAAGAAGGTATAATGCCTATAATGCCCTCTTATTTTTAATTGGTATTACCATTTGTATTAAATGAGCTAAATTACATTAAATAAATATCTAAATTGGGTTTTAAAACATAAAAATACTTACGCGTACCATAGACTCATGTGGATTATTTTTAAAGGGTATTTTCTACTTTGTAAGTTGCTGAGAAATTCTTACCAATTGTTTACATTCTTAAGAATTTTAATTGTTTTTTTTTAATCTTAAAATAATATTTTAATTCATGATGTCTAAATATAAATTAACACATATCTTCAAAATAACAAAGCACAAAGTGATTTGACATATTTTTTTTATATTTCTAATGGGCTGCGGATTGGTGTTTTACCATTGCAAACTTAGTACATTCTCCGGAAGCTGGTATTTCTTTTTGTTGCGGTACCCTATAGGCGGATACCAATCGCCACAGATAATTTTGACACCCAGTTTCCTCCCTAGAGGGAGGCACCTGAGCTCTGGCGATGTGAATCTGTACTAAGATTTAATTTTGCCGAGAGCATCCAATCCAAACAGACACGGATACGGTAGGGATCTTTTACATGCCGTATAATCAACCGACATGTCCGCTGTCGATTTTCTTTGTCATGAAAATCCACCACCTGGGCCGGGTTCGAACCCGCAACCTTGGGTGCAGAAAGCCAGCGACAAACCAACCACACCACCCAGTCGGCTGAGATTTGAAATATATACCAACCGATTTTATAAATAAAAGCAAAGTGTAATTTGTTTTCGTTAAAAATAATTTAATAAAATATTCTAAAATTAATGTACATTAATAATTGGAAAATATCACTTACTGTCATGAATATCTTTTATCGTTACGATAGTTACATTTCTATGTCCTAAAATGGCTCCACCAGCAGAATCACTGATTGGTGATCCAAGCACTAATCGAAATTCTTCGTCATCTTCGAATATTGTATCATCCACAAGGGTCACGGGGCATAGCTTCTCCATTTCATCTGCATGCAAAGATTTTTTTGAGAAAGCAGGAAAAATGACATTTATTTTAAGACATCAAAGTACTACATGCTAAAATATATAACAACATTGTTGCACGGCTAATCACCATACAAATTCAGGAAAGAACCATGCAAGAAAGTTATAAAGCAGATTCTGTAACGGATTCTATTTGCGATTTTTACTAATCCACTAGAGAAACGTTGTATGATTATAAAACCGCTTTCTGTGGAGGAACCGTGATTTATATTAATGAAAGTTGCTGAAGTGGGCAGTCAGGAAGAATCGGTGAATGTTGTTATGCTGAATCTATTGAGTAATAATCGTTGTTGCTACTTTGGTTCAGGAAAACGGACCGGACATGTGATGTTAGAATTATTTGTCTGCGGTGGACTTAAGTATTGAACCATTTATTATAGATATTTAAGTAAATAATTAAGCTGACAGCTCCCTTCGCTTAGGTTCAATTTTAATAGTGATTTGATAGTCGTAATAAAAGTGTTGGTTTTGTTAAAATTTTTCTTAATTCGGTACATCCACAGACATCCACTGGCGAGAGTTCGCGACAATTCTTTCGATGTAAATCAAAATTTGTTTCAATATTCTCTAGTAACTACAACATTTTACTTTTTAGCAGGAAACAATTATATGCACACTGAGTGGCCAGTTCATTATGACCACTTGACACTTTTCTGAAGATCAGCAATAACTTCACGTCGTTGCCACTAGAGGGAGAGATAATTATTAAAAGGAAATGCTGGAATAGTGAAGCATCAATCGCACAGTTTTACTTAAAAAGAAATGGGTAAAAAACTTATTTATCTGAGTTTAAACGCGGGATGATTGAAGGTACTCGAAGCGTCAGAACCAGTATCAGCAAAACGGCTGCACTTGTGAAGTGTTCGAGAACAGCAGCTACTAATACTTATAGAGAGAAGATGACCAAGCAGCAAACCAGACCTCAAAGTCAGACTTGTGGTTGTCTGAAAACTCTCCAGGAAAAGAGAATTGTGAAAATTGTCCAGTCCAACAGAAAAGCAACCGTATGCGAAACTGAGGGGAATCTTAATCAAGGGGCACCTATGAATAACCTTACAGGCTATGGTAGCCGATGACCTCTTCGAAAGCCTCTATTTTTTGCCTTGGACAAGATCAAACGTCGCCAGTTCGTAAAGGAGCACAAGCATTGGACAGTAAATGGCTGAAAAAGTGTCATGTGGTCCGATGAATCACATTTTCCATTATACCATGCAGATTGTAGGGTGCAAATATGAAGAAAACAGAGCGGAAGCATAAATTCCACCTGCATCGTCACAACTCTTCGAGTTCTTGGAGGTGATATTGTGCTTTTGGGATGCTTTCTTTGCATTACGTGGGTTCTTTGATTCGTGTAGAAAAGTGACTGAATACCTAAGGGTATTTAAGTGTAATAGAAGTTCAAGTAAATCCTGTTATGTTAATGGTGTACCTGTTTGGGGATGGATATTTTCAACTGGACAATGGTTCTCGCCATTTCACTAGCAGTGCCTATAAATATGATTCATAGAGCAAAACAGAGACTTTGCCTGCATAATCATCAGATACCAATCCATATGAGAACCTATGGAATAAGATCAAACACAGAGCATCACACAGCTGGATGCAGTACCATCCAATCTAAAGGTATTGGAAGGTGTAAATTACCGCATATGGTCTTATATTCCTCATCCCACTTACCAACATTGCACAGAGTCCATACCAAGAAGAGTCCCTGCTGTATTAAGAGTAAAAGTTGCTCCAATATTGTTTTGAAGGAGTGGTCATAATAATTTGGCCACTCAGTGTAAATGCACAATAGCACAAATCAAAGTTAGTATAAATATAGAATACAGCAATATGAATCCGTAGTCACACAATATCAAACAAGGCAAATGAAGCTTGAGGAAATATCGTTTTGACATATTAATATAATCGCTCTGCATCATCCTCATATAGTATAGCTACTAGAATTATTTCCTCAAATAATCATCCTAGAACATCAAGATCTATTAAAAGATATTTTCTTCGTCTAATCTGGATGCTTAGAGACCAAATTTGTAGCCAAATTTGCTAAGGTCAGCTCTACTTACTCAGATTATTGAAGGGGTATTCTTTCTTTACCTGGCCATAATATTTTCTCAGGCGAGAATCGAACAAGGTCCAAATACTCAGTGGCATTGCTCTCCCCTTGAAATACTGCATGTCCCGGGTAATATTCGTGTGTTAAAAGGCAGACAGCCTTGGCAACACCCAAATACACAGTCTTAGCTCTTTCGCTGTGTATGGAGCTATTTATACTATATGGATAATTCTTGACTTAGATGTCGACTATTCCAACTCCGAACAATAACATCAATCAAAATCTTGATCATAGGTTATGGACCTACTCAGTTATTCTGTGATTTTGAATTGAGTTCGTGATGTCTTTTTTTACTGTAAAACCAAATCTTCTTTAAGGTGATGTTTCGTAGCGTAACAGGTCTTCAGTTAGTCAGTAAAAATGTTGATTCTTTCTAGAACAAAAAGATGGCGTTTCTCAAACAAAAAAAAATCCTACACAAGTATATTTCAACAGTCAATGAGAGTCTAGGTTCGATTTTCCAAATGTGAACTTCAAACAAGAATCATCTATGAAGGTTATGGGCTGTAAAAAGCAAAGGAATATACAAATCCCAATCAATATGGTTTTTGCAGACATGCATGGACAATTTATTCAAAACAGTCCAGTTGTGTTTTCAGCCCTATTCCATCATTCTCTAAGTACAGTGCATCAATCCGGGATTTCTGGAAACGTAAAAGACTGCAGAGTTCTTTGAATAAAAAACTAAGTTAAAATTCCTCGTGTTATTTTATTTTTGTTCACACACATATCCTAAATAAAACAGCACTTTGAAAATGTTACCAAATTTTATCTTCATTAAAATTTTTAAAAATGCATAAAAATGTACAATTTTCAAAAACAACATGTGTATATATTTTTTTTTAAGGAAAAAGCAAGAAATTTTTTATTTATTCTTATGTTGTTCTTCTTTCTAGCCTTCATGAATAGATCATTAATGTAATGCATTTAAAAGAAGTTTTCTTTTGACAGAAAAGTATATCAATACAAAACATGAAGATAATTATTTTCGTGTTTTACAATTTCCTTACAACCATTGAAGAAACATTATATATAGTTATTACTTCTTACCTACATACATAATTAAAAGTTCATTTACCAACTACTAACCGGGTTGGAAGACGATGAGGCTTAAATCTGTATCCGGGCGCTCTTCGAAATCATCGTATGCTTTGGCTGACATCTGGCGAGTGTAACAGCGAACAGCAGCTGAATGCTTCAAATCCCCATTCCTCGTTACAACTGTGTTTAAGCGGCTATCATTTTCAAAAACTATGTATGCAGAATCCTTGAACTGGAACTTGGGCACTAAAATGGAAGAAATTTCCCCAATATATTAAGGAAAGAATGCAATGTAAATGATGGATTTAATTATAGTGGCTGTACGTGAGAGATGATCATGAAATTGCAATAAGAACTTACAATCGGAAGTAGAATCGTTGATAACAACTACCATTTTGTCTGGAGTTCCAAGAACACCGTTCATGGGCATACGAAGCAATAATTCAAAAGATTCTGGTCCTTCTAGTAAGGGTTGACCCAAGTCATCTAAAATGGTAACGCGGAAGGTTTGCATTGTCACACCAGGAGCAAAATCTAGATTCCTTCCGACGCCAATATAGTCCAGACCCGCTGTTAAGAAATAATATTTGTTAGTTTATCGTTTAAAAATTATCATTGAAGCATCATTAAACGGAGATTGCAGACGTATATTATTTTAGTACTTATGTACTATGGCAACCACATATTGGCTACATTGAATAAAACTGCACGAATTCTAAAAACGGAATACGCTAACGAGAATATGGAGCACGTAGTCGAAAAATACTATGTGAAAAAGAATAAGTAATTTTAAATAAATAACAATAAATAAAAAATACTAATTTTTATTATTTTATTTTATTTTTTAGTTTTATTATTATTAATTTATACTATATTATTATTTTATAATAATAATAATTTTATTATTGAATTTTATTTTTTAAAAATTCGGTGAATCTCAGATTAGCACTTTAGTATTCAAACTTGCCATATCAACAAAAGGTTAGTCTTAGAATGGCGGCAAGCGAATAAATATGAAATGTACATGGTTGCCAATTCAGCGCCTACGACACGAGCGAAATCGGGGTTGCAATTTGGTGAGTTATTTTGAAAGTTGGCGTGGTTGCGATAGTACGTAAGTACCATTATTTTTAAAGTCTTCAAAATATATATAAATATTTGGGGGAAAAATTTTTATATTTTGACATCAACTATTATATTTCATTTTCAATCAATAGTCTGTACTTACGCAATCAGTTTAAAAATCCGTGAGCACTCCTAAACAGGATTGTATATTTTCGATGCCATAGTCATTTATTAATTTAAATTACGTTACACAAAAAGGTAACACACATCATTAACAAAAATAATTGGTTTAAAACATGGACAGTTTTTCATTATGACCACATTCTTTCCTCATCTATCATATATTGAAGTTAAGTGGTCACTAGAGAACGCTCCTGCTGCTTAGAACAGTCAATTAAAGTTATAACAAGAGAAGTTACACATGAACTATTTTATTCCCTTTTTTAATTGTTGATTTTTAGTAAACCAAATTAAAGGGATTATTTACAAAGTACTTCGTACCTTCTGCAGTCATTGGTTCCGAAGGTCTGGATTGAACTGTTACTGTTGATGGCCTGCTTAGATCTGTGCCTGTTCGCCATACAAGAACTTCAACGTATCCATCACTTTCGTCAACAAATTGTTCAGATTCTCCAAAATAAATAGATGGAACTACAAAAAATGTAAGGAAATGATAGAATACGCTGTAATAATAATTTATATAAAAATGTTTCTAATTACAGACACTTCCTTATCTAAAAAAAATGTATGAGTATCGTTAAATATTTCTGTTAAGTTAAATATAAAATGAAAAGCTAAAGTTATTTAAAATTAATTTATTTTCATAATGATTTCTAGATATTTCACTGATTTTTTTGTCAAACAATTTATAACATTAACGATACTTTTTATCAAATGGATGAAGAACAAAGTCAAGAATAGTCATTTGTTATTTGATGAAAAATGCAATTAATGAGATTTTTAAAAATGATATATTTACTGTAACAACTAGAAAAAAATTCAATGTTTTGCAATTTGGAAAATTATGCATTAAACTATAAAATCAGTTTCTTAACAAAATTATTATTTGGAATGTTTTGAATAATTTGACACATCACAGGCAATAATTTTTAGATATAGAGTCTCGTTCGAGTTTCAAACTGATGTGAGATACTTCGATATTTTAGTTGAAATTAATTAAGGGAAAGAATTATGCGGAAAATTATATTAATTTCTAAATAAGTTTTTTAACCGAAATATTCTAATTTTTTTGAAAAATTTTAGAATTACAAGTTATTTAGGGGTTTACAAAAGATAATTTAGTGCTTAAAGTGTGCGTTTTAAGTAAATTAGAGTTAGTAAATCGAAATACAAACATTTTATTCTGTTACAATAAAGTATATATTTAATACTAATGCACTTTTAATGTCTTAAAAATAACACATTTTTAAACTTAAAAAAATAAGATTCTCAGCTTAGATTATTTAAAAAGTCAACAAGATCTTAGTGCCGATGTATAAAATGAATAGCTTTTAACTCGCAATTGTAATTGAAACACTTAAATTTAACATTAAGTAAATAAATATTAACTCCTGTAGCATAGTGTAGACTGTAGGCAACATACTAGTCGATCGCCTGCCAAATTCATAGAATTAATTTCATTACGTAATCACGCACTATAGCTCAGAGTACAGTCCGTGGTCTACACTCTGAGCTAACGAACTTGTACCCAAGAAAAGAAACACTTAGATGGAGCTACAAGGGCAATGTAGCTCAAGGTAACCTTTGAGCTACAACATGAAGCAAGTTTGCACTAAGTATGTTGAATTTTACCCAAAATGATGAGTGATCAATGGGGGGGGGGTCTCTCTTATGCTATACGAAATTCAAGAATTTATTCAGAAATATCCATCTTTTGCAACATATCCTATATACAGAGTGTATCAGTACAATGGTTACAAACTTTCAGGAGAGATCGAGTTACACCTAGACGATAAGAAATCACACAGAATGCATGGTCGGAAACGCTTTCCTGGCGCGATTGTGATGACACAAAACACAAGAAGGACAGGGCACGAATAAAATAAAAAGGCATGTTTATTATACCTGGAACAGCAAACATTTAAGAAAAAAGAACATTAAAAGGACAGTAGGGATAGAGTGGGGGGGGGGTAGAGTTACACGTCGTTAGTACGCAGGATTCACCAGGGTGATATGGGAAATCTCAAAAATGACTGGTGATAGTCCGCATGGTGGTACCGGGACTGTTCTGTACCAAATCCAGCACACTCTCCTCGTTGTTTGGCGCTCTTACTATTCGCTCACTTTCCTGTGGGTCCACAACAAAGGATCCGTTATCGGGCAATCTCTGGTGCAAGCGCGCAAAGAAGGTATGGTTGAGAGTTTGCATCGTGAGCTGACTTTGGGCGTACAACCACTGTGAGGCTCGTCCATTGCAATCAGCAGCCCCGTACGCCTGATGCATATCAGCAAACTCAGCATTCTATCCTACTACCATTTTGTCCGTAGGTGAAATGAAGCTTCACAGCCAGTAGGGCAGCAAACCCCGCGTGTGTTGCATGCACCGTCATCTGATACTTCGGCTTACGTAGCACCATTTATCATGAATACCAGCTAAAAACTTCCCAGCATATTCGCTGTACTAAGAATAATAAATATGTTTTTTCCTCTTATTCTTGTCCTGTCTTTCGTGCGTTTTGCGTCATCACTACTGAGCCAGGAATGCGTTTCCTCGACCATGCATTCCTATGTGATTTCCCATCGTCTAGGTGTATCCTATCTGTCCTGAAAATTTGTAACGATTGCGCTGATAAACCCTGTATGTATCATGTACAAGAGACATTGAATTTGAAAACGTATAATAAAGGCTTCTAAAACATTTAAGTAACCGAATGTTATAGCAAAAAATAAAAATGAAATAAAAGTTACTGCTAAAATTAATTTTACTTGTATTTTAGGGATATCAGATCCTTTCATTGATCCTTCAATAATATGGCTATAAACTTAGTTTCTGACAAAAGAAGAAGAAAGGAAAAAAATTCTATTGAATTACCATCTTTCACATCTGGTAATATTTTGATAGTCGTTTCGTTGTATTCTCCAAGTCTACCTCCTAGTGGTGTGGTGAGTTTTACTGTGAAAGTTTCTTCATCTTCGTAAAGAGAATCGTCAATGATTGTCAACTTGCAAAACTGTAAATCCTCTCCTCTTTGGAAATGAACAATACTTTTGTAATCTTCAGGTCTACTGATGTAGTCTGTAAAGGAAACTATAGATTTCGGAGACGTGCCTTGAGCCGTACCTGCAAAATAGCACAGTATTTTCTTATTCCAAAAAATGAACATCGATAAACTAAACTTATACTAAAAATAAGTATTTTTTAAACAGTATTAAAAATTATGTCACGATTTTATTTTCGTTTCAATACCTGGTTCTGTAGTGCAAATCACCATCATCTCTTTAGAAATATCTCCTTTCCTTTTTATCGGGATTTCTAGTTTCCCTATGTTTTCGTCAATTTCGTAGGTTGCTTCGGGATGAAAACTGTTGATTCTGCAAATAAAGTTAAATACGAATATAACTTTTAAGTATTTAATATTAAATAAACTATTAAGTACTTCATATTTAAACTCTTCTTTAACAAATTAAAGCCTCTCCGATTTCAAAATAAATTTTGTTGTAATCTAAAGAATATGATGTTTATTGTATGCCACTTACCGAGACGTAGAATGCTACTATTTACAATCAATTTTTTTTTTTCAAATGGACTGCATTTTAGCATCTAAGCCCGGGATGGGCATTAAGTCAATCGCGATCGTCCGGTGGACCGCCAAAGCATTTTTGGGTGACCGCCTTCACTAAGACCTAGTAATCATTCCATCATACGAAGGTCTAGAAATACAGTATTTATTCGAATCTAAGCCGCCATCGATTCTAAGCCAAGCCCCAAATTCTTAACAAGATTTTGTGAAAATTGAGATACAGTCTAAAATGGTTTATATATATATATATCGATATCCAATTTTACAAAATTAAAATAAATCTAAAAGGAAAACTAATAATAATGGAATAATTATTTATTTTATCAGTATTAAAACTTTTTAATACATGCATGAAGCTGTTATTGCTCTAAATACCCCATCCAACACATTCCCCCCCTTCGATTCTAAGATGCGCCCGATTTTCAGTAGCATTAACATTGGGTAAAAAGTGCGGCTGAGATTCGAGTAAATACAGCATTTTAAAAGACACGGAGGAAAAAAATCGAATCACAAGAGGAAATTTCATTGAACAGAAAATGCACTTTGCTTTTTGGAGGCTATTTCACGAAGAAAATCGTAAAATGTTCTTGGTTCGAGGAAAAAGTTCGCGAATTAGAGAAATTCGTAAAATAGAGGTCCAACTGTATTGTATACTTTCTTTTAGCTCACTACACCTACGCCACTGGGTGGACCGTAACACCTTGAAAAAAATTAGAAGTAGCCTGTATTCTGCAAAAGTCTGCCCACCCCTGATCTAAGCTTTTGCAGACACGGCAAGTCCTCAAGTGTGAGAACCATTTCGTTGGTAGCACCATCTAGTGGCGGCTCCCACTACCAAGTCTTTCACGCCTAAATTTATTCAATTCAAGATATCGTCGTATACTAAATATTGCTGTGATTTATTTCTGTCAAGAGTGCCAGAGACAAATTGATACTCCCCCCAAGGCACCTTTTGCATACCACATAATCATATGACATGCGTGACAACGATTTTAGCATCCAAAAATCTCTCGACTCCAGCCGGAAACGAATCTACAACTTGGACTTACGAGGTGGGCACGCTACCTCAAAGCCATCAAGCCGATAAACAATATAGAAGCATCCGTTTTCTTTTAAAACACAGCTATTTATTTAAGGGCCATTTAATATTTATAGCTTTCCTTTTTTTCCCTTCGATTAAATATATTTCTCTTTTCTCGCAGTATAAAAGAAAATTAATATCTCAAATTATTTTTTGTACTTATTAAACTAGAAAAAAATCACTTAAGTGAAAATATTAAATTGAAGTTATTAAAAATCACTTAATATAAATAAAATTACTGTTATTCTAACATGTTTCCGTTTTACCTTTACAGAAAGCTTACATTTGTAAAAGGAAAATTTAACACCATTTTAATTTGTTTATAAATTAATTCTTGAATCATTTCATTCGTTTGAGGAGCTTTCAAGCATATGTTCGTAAGAGCCAGCTGAAATAAAATCAGCTTCTTCTAGAGATACGGTCATGCGGTATAGTTTCAAAACCAGTGAGATTTACTACATTATTAGGTATTATTTTGCAATGTTTTTTTCCATTAGTAATTTAATAAACTTATACTACTGCTTTTATTTCTTTGCTTTCTATAATTACTTTAGTTATTTTATAACTTAGTAGAGGTATTTTACGAACAAATATCGCCTGCAACTTGTTTAAT
>BMAO01021525.1:0-66621 GCA_019973975.1 Trichonephila clavata
CTGTATGCCAGAAGACCAGCAGTTTGCATTCCCCTCACGTCTGCGCATAAACGCGCTCGTTTGAACTGGAGTTGAAATATCAACATTGGAGTGTGGGAGAGTGGCCAATGTGATGTTCAGTGACGAGTCCCGGTTAGTCTGAGTAGTGATTTTCGGCGGCAACGAACGATATGGAGAGAACGTGGAACACGTTTTGAACGAAGAAACATAACGGAAAGACATCATTTTCCATCAAGGGAAGTAATGGTAGGCAGGCATCATGATGGACGGCCACACAGACCTCCATTTCTTTGACGCGGAGTCTGTGACTGCTCAAAGATACAGAGCGAAGTTCTTGAGCCTTATGTTCGCTTGTTCGAGTGCTGTCGGTCCTGACTTCATATTCATGGATGATAATGCCGCCATGACACGAGTGGTGTTGATTGATGGCTTCCTTGAAACGGAAAACATCCAGCGCATGTCGTAGTTTGCGAACTCCCCTGATTTAAATCCTATCGAGCATGTATGGGATATGCTCGGACACAAATAGCAGCCCTTTCGTACCCACCAAAGCTCCGTTACAGAACTGAAGAGAGCTCCAAGAAGCTTGGAACCGTTGAGCCCACAACTCATTCATCATCTCATAGCAAGTATGGTAAATCGCTGTGCAGCGTGCCTGGCTGTCAGAGGTGATCACACGCCTTACTAAACTGCAGCATCAGTATTTTTATTAATGTTTTCTTTCATTTTTTTTAAAGTGTGAATCCTTGCTATGCTCAGTTTTCTTTCAAACTGCTACTTTGGATAATCAAATTAATTATTATCATTCTTTGATTTGCTTCCTTATTTTATAACCATTTTACACTCACACATCACGTTTCCCACCATTCTGATTTACAGTTCCTTCTTTATTCACATAAATATCAATTATGCTTAACTTTTGACACCAGTGTATAACCACTGCAGCCTATGAGTCATAGTCACGGAATCTTGGTCAACGTATCATGAATTTGAGTCCTGATGCCAGTGATGACCTACCGTATAGGTTCTGATGCTTGTTAAATATGTCGAGTCTAAAAGTTCTTCTTTTGATGTTGTGTGGAAGCTCGGAAAGGGGCCAACGCAGGAGTCATCGCTGTCACCTGACCATTGTTCAAAATGACGAGGTCCTTCGCCAGTAGCCTTCGTGTTGCGTTATAGTACGACATTAATTAACACATACGGAAGGTAACTAAGAATTTATTTATTTTGATTTATTATTAAAATTGGAAAGTGGGCTTCTGCTGACACATGCGTGGGAGACATACTGCGCATCAGGGCCAGTTTAAGCTCGTTTCGGGCCCTGGGACAGAAGATCTACAGGCCCCCATAGCACTTTGGATCCAAGGAAAATCTAGTTAAGTCCAGCTTATCCGAGTGTTGGCCCCTGGGCACCCGCCCCAAGCGCCCAATGGACAAACCTGCACTGCTGCGCATGCTCATCCAGGGACGTCTTAATGCATGGTCAACTGGGTCCAGGCACAGGGCCTATGTCATAAAGGTAGGCTCGTCTCGTTCTCTATTCAACCTAATAAGATCATGATTTGAATAATTTCTGCGGTCAAATGTTATTTCAGGTTGTATTCTCCGAAAAACTAGGAACTTAGGACAATATGTCAACTTGCTACATGTGTTGACAGTCATCCATATATAGACCTAGGCCTACCACCATACACCATTAGTACTCATTCAGTCAAAAGGCGGCCGTCGTTCGAGCTGGTTTGTGCAATTGTAAATCAAGCATATTTATTTGTTTCAGGTTATTGTTTGTACGCGTATTTGACAATGTATGCTATGTACTGTCTAGTTTTAAGAGTCATAGGGGGCATAGGTTCGTGTACTGGCCCAGGGCCTTACTTTTGCGTATGGCCCAGGGCCTCAAGAAGTCTTAAGACGTCCCTGGCTTCATCACCATACTTCTAAACATTATCGTCGTTTTTTAAAAAATTTCTTTTAATTATCTTTTTTTTATAGCAAATTTCTGTCTTTGTTTTT
The DNA here is from genome assembly GCA_019973975.1 of Trichonephila clavata. Taxonomy (NCBI): domain Eukaryota; kingdom Metazoa; phylum Arthropoda; class Arachnida; order Araneae; family Nephilidae; genus Trichonephila; species Trichonephila clavata. The sequence continues at coordinate 2,014 of BMAO01021525.1, forward strand.
TTTTTTAAAAAAGGGACATTTTGGCTGTGAAACAACAGAACAGACTGTCGGGACACGGAATAGTTCAGTTCAAAGCCGGATGGTTCATTGGCGCACACATGAATTTTTTTAGGGGGGGGGAAGGAGGCGAGGGTCAAAAGTTCACCATTCCTTTGATTTTATGGATAAGTCTGGAACAAAACACAGTGAAAAATAAATTATTGAAATAAATAATTAGCATTAATTATATATGATAAAATAAATTATTAAAAACAAATACTCAATTAAATTTCACGTACTGTATACATAGGATTATAAACAATCGAGAGAAAAAAATTGAGGGTGATGGGAAGTTCAGGACCCTCTGCACCCCCCCCCCTCTTTCTTGTGTCCACCGCTGGGATGGATATATCTAATACAAGTTCAATGCATATATTTATTTTAATACATGCTTTAATGAAAGAATCTCGTAAGCTATCCTCTATTAAAAATAATTACATCTTATTTCATTCGAACACACTGATATCATGAGCCTTTTACCCTATACTTCTAGTTAAAAATCACCTCAGACAAATTTTTTTATCTTTGTCTACATCACACCAATGGATCATGACTGTAAGAACTTCACTAGATCTACAGCCCCTTATCCAAAACTCTGCAACTAGAATAATGAGTATGAGTAGGAGTAAGTAAAAGACACTTCATCCCCCCTCCCTCTTACATCTCTTCGAACGTTGAGGCTCATTTTCTAGCATGGTGGAAACCACCACCATATGCACGGGCACGCATGTAGCACGACCGTCCCAAGAAGACGCTGCGAACGGAAGAAAACGAAAACAAAAGCACGAAGCACGTTCAAACAGGTTAGAAAAGAACAACACCAAGAAGAAAAAATCTTTCTTGGGGGGGGGGGGCACGAAAGGTGTCCTGGCACGTAATTAAATTCCGAGAATGCGTGTTCATTTGCATGCAAGGGCGGACTTCACCGGGACCCCCTGTCACGGTTATCATACCTAGTGGAACGTTGAGTGATTCGAAAGAAACAAGAATGCCTGATCTGATAAATGGGGTTCTATTACTGATTATGTTCGACTTGACAAATCTGGTTTTTTGCTGTACTTTCTTTACCTCGTTTCTTCTATTGACAAAAAGTAAAAGGTAATGGTAACTTTTTAGTCGAGGTTTGTTTTTGATGCATTGATTGGAGTAAATTTGAAAGAACTCTCTTTGAATGAAGTCTTTTGATGGATTGCTTATTGTGCTCGTCTTTTGGATGTCTGTGAAACAGCGCTTGGTAAATCTATGCATAGAGGACGGTTCATCCAGTCGAATGCTTTGGATGCGATGGTAGATAACATTCATGATCTTTTATTCCTTTAATTGTAGGTTAGTGAGTGAGTGAGTGAATATTAACGTCGCACTGATTAGCAACACGAGGGCTTTTGGCGACGGTCCGCGTAATTTTGAACCATGGTCAAGTGACGCGGACGACACCTGAGCTGGCACCCCCCTCTCCTAACTACCACACCACACCTACGAGGGTTAGTGATGGAACGTTGAATCCTACAAATTATGTAAGACTCTCTTTAATGTGTTCTTTTTAAAGTTTAATGTAGTTAACATGTAATCGTATTTTGTCAGTACGAGCAACAACAAAAAAAAAAAAAATAAATAAAAAATCATGGATTAAAATTAATACAGATGTTTTAGATAGTGAATTATTATTTTGGCGGTTTTACCTGGAGCTGCAGCTCTAAACTTTCGATTGCCCCCCCCTCCTTATGTATCAACTAGACTTCGTGGCACCCAAATTGTTGAACACCCCTCTCTGATTCCCAACATATGGACGAATGATTTACAGGTTCCTCAATCAGGGACGTCTTAAGACATCTTGAGGCCATGGCCCAACGTAAAAATAGACCTGGGCCCCTATACAACTGTAGGCCCAAACTATAACCCTTAAAAGTAGACAATACATAGCATACATTGTCAAATGCATACAAATAATCACACAAACAAATAAATGTTCATGACGTACAATCACACAAACCGGCTCGACCGACTGCCGCCTTTTGACTAAATGAGTAATGATGGTGTATGGTGTATAGGCCTATAAATGGGGGATGTTTTAGGATGGACCAGCTAAGCCCAGGGCCTCAACTTAGTTAAGGGCCTCGGCTCAACCCCATCAAAATGATCATCAAACGTTATCCCGGATCATGTTCTCCGAAAAACAGGGAATTTCGAACTATATGCCGAATGCAGTGCCGATTTAAGCTCATTTCGGGCCCTGGGTGCAGAAGATCTACAGGCCTCTCCTTGGCACGAAATTTATAACTAGAAAATCTGGTTAAGTCCAGTTCATCCAGGCCTCTGGGCACCCGCCCCAAGAACCCAATGGATAAACCGGCACTGTCCAAATGACAACAGTGACGAAACTATTATTACATCATGAATCGTCAATCATCGACCAATTTCCGTTGTAATATCATTTTGAGTATATAACATGTATGTCGTTAGTCACGACTTGGAACACCATGCAGGTATAGTACGTGTTGGCTCCATTTCACCCGAATTTTGCGGAAAAACAGTTAGTGGTGGACAGGGGGCGTTCCACAACTCTTCCCTTTCACTAACCTCTCGAGAGCACCTTCGGTCTACGGATATTTTGAGTACCTCATTCTACACAGGGTGTTACTATGCATTTACAAACATGCATTCGAACCCAAGCCCTACAGAACAGTAGTCAGTGTCAGTAACAACTGTACCGTCTGGGCTGCTGTAACTGGAAAGTAGAAATCATTTGAACTTGAAATTTTTAAGTGTTTGTCATAATTCTCTATTTAACAAGGATAAACTGATTTCTAATGCGCAATTTTTGACAATAGGGAAAAAGTAAGCCACAAAAGGTGAATTTAAAGATGCTATTGGCGCCATTTCATCAAATAAAAAAACAGCAAGATGTAAAGATTAAACAGTTTATAAGATATCTGGAATCAATGACAATTTCATTTGAAACAGACGTTCTGTCCAAATCAGTGGCGTAACTACCACCGTATCGACGATACGGGGCTCCCAAGCAACAGAGCCTCGTCATGTGTAGGGACAAAACTGTAAAATGTTATCAATAATCCCATTTTCAAGCTCACATTTCCAGAAGGGGCCCTAAGGAATTTTTATACAGGGCCCCACTCAAAACTAGCTACGCCAGTGGTCAACATACTTAAATCTGCATGAATGTGATTTCAATTTCAAGTATGTTTTATCAGAAATACAAATTTCGATTCCGATTTACAAATTTTATCTTTAAAAAAAAATCACAGTCGTTTTTTTTAAAAAATAAAAAGTGTTTTTTATCAAATAATTCAGTGAACTTATTCGAAGACAATCAAATTTGACGTTCATAAATCTAAAGCAAAATTCTATTTACCAGTCGTTATAGTTCATAACGTAAAATTGTATACAACCGAATTCTTCATTTTTATAAACATTTAAACATGTTTTTAATTAACTTGGCAGCTCTGGTTATATTTTGAGTATTGAATCGTCAGGTTGTTACCGGCATAACAACTCAACAAATTTATTCTCTGAGGATTCCCCGCTGAGTGTTGTTCATTCCATCTTTTGTTCGACCTTAATCGGAAACAAGGTTAGGGAGAGAGATTGTGCCCCACTCGGGTGAGATGCGCATGCTATCCTGTCACGGTCATCGGAACTCGTTTTTTTGGCCACTTCACTGCCACGGGCTACGACTGGTTATGCAAATGCACTAGCCCGGAGCTGAATGTTAGTGGGACTGTCGTTTTTCATCGTCTGACTTGTTTGTGGCGGGGTGCATACGAAAGTGAGCTGGAGGAGAAAGATGGTTTCGGGTTATAAGTGAAATCGTTCGGAAGAGTGGTTTTGATAATGAATAGGTGAGTAAAGATGGCAGAAGAAATGTTTCTTGTCTCCATGATCCCAACCGTGCTCATCAGTGGCGTACGTTATGAGAGAAGGGGGTTATATTCCAGAAAACACTTAGAGGAAAACGTCTAGGGGTTTGTTGACCAGGGGAGTTGAATCCTCCCCTCCCCTTGTGTACTCCACTGGGCTCCTCAATCTCAATCAGCCGTCTCAATATCAATAATACGGGACCCCCAAGCTACAAGGGATCCAACATGTGTAACTACAATTCCACTAACAAGGCTCTCATATCTAAAGAGGGACTCGAAGTAATTTTGATACAGGGTCCACTCAGAACTAGGTCAAATCCAAGATCCGCTGCAAATATCCTCGCACCCCAATCAACGTTACAGAAATTTTAGTAATAATATCTCACTTTAATTTTTAAAATTTCTAGCAGTACAGAAATAGGATTATTGATGACGAAGCACAATAGTCGCTAATGAAATATTGATAATCATCTTGAATCGAAGAACTATTTCTATCATCAATAGTAAGACCGTGGAAGTTAGGTGGTTATGGTCACAAATTCGGATTTGAGTCCTTGTGCCACTGCAGACCCGCCGCGTAGAGGGACATGCAGGTTAAATGCCGAAGCAGTGCCGATTTAAGCTCATTTCATGCTCTGGGTGCAAAAGATCTACTGTCCCCCTTGGCACAGGAGGATCGAAATTTATGAACAGAAATTCTGGTTAAATCCAGCTTATCCGGACCCTTCCAAGCACCCAATGAATAAACCGGCATTATGTCGAGGATCTAAGCTGTCCTATTCAGTGGCGTAATGGAGAACATTTAGGCCCCCGGCAAAGTCAGGTTTTAAGCCCCCAATTGGGATTTTACAAAGGGTAGGTGCTTGGCGGCAGTCAGGCTTTGGGCCTCCTAGAGCCCAGGGCTCCTCCGTGATGCGGGGTGTACGTTACGCCACCGGTCCCATTAGTATGGCGTGGCAGCTTATAGTGGGGAGTGTCACCTCAAGTATCATCCTTGTCACTTGACCATCGTTCAAAATTACGAGATCCGCCATCAATAGCCTTCGTGTTGCTTCAGAGTGGGATGTAAATTAAAATCAAATTCTATCTCACCAATAGCAGCGAGTGTTTTTGGCAGCCGATAATTTGTGTTGTTTAATTTTTCGACCCATGCAAAGAACGGGTATACCAGCTAGTGATATATATTTATGATATTGAATATACTATAATGAAAATCTTTCTCCTGATTGATTCCTTACAAATATATATTTAAAAATTAAGAAAGGATGGATGATAAGTGACGCGTCCTTCCCCAACAGCACTGAATGTTATTGGTAGATTTCCGCTGAGATATCTAAGGAATCCATGGTTTTCTCTAAGATTGACTTATTAGGCGCGATTCGCAAATATAACGGAAAGGAGTAAATAAAATGTAATAAATCTTTCATCAACTGATTGATGAATTTGTTTCTTTAAAAGCATTTATCTTATCTTCACTTGGTCTTTTTTTAGATCATTTATTTTTTCCTAAATGGACCAAATAAAAATGATAAAAGTGTTTTTCATCTCCCCTCTTCCTGCCAATGATGCATACTCCTTTGTCCCTAACTCCATTCGCGAATTTGAATAGTTCTTCTTAAGGAGGTTCACCCATGTAATAGCCTGTTTTTTAAGCATTTTTAGGGTATTTTTTTTTGACGACTAGTAAAAAGATAGAACTTTAAGTTTTTTATCATTTATTTATATGCATTTTAAGAGTATGTATAAATGTTTAGCTAAAAATATCCAATAGAACGTGAGTTATAGCGTTCTGAACACACCCTCCTCTAAAAAATGGACGCTCACTTCCTCCACGATTCCGTCTAATTGACTCCTCTAAAATAAAAAAAAATTAACGGCGTTTTAATCTATAAGCTTAAATGCATAGAACTGACTATACTCAATTGAAGATATTAAAAATTGGATTTGGTAGACTTCTGAAGAAGAATTTTCGAATTTCATGGGGGGGTTATGTTTTTGTTATAAAAAATAGAAATATTTTGAATTTTGGAATGATCGTAGTCCATTTTGTGCGTATATATGTGCTGAGTCTACCCTATAAATTTGAAGTCTTACGGTCAAACCGTTCTTGAGATATGATGGAGGAAAGTTTGAAAAACACAGTTTTGAGAAAAACGTGTTTAAAGTTTTAAGTCTGATTAAAACAATGAAAATCTTAACTTAGCTCTAAGAACAGCTGCTCTTCTAACACCTGCTTCTTTATAACGACTTCGAATTTTAAAAAAATCTCCTTACCACCGTATTTTAGACATATTAAAAAACCAATTTATGAAAAAAAAAATTTTTTTTGATGTTTTGAATCCATAAATGAACCCTTTTAATTCCCTCAATGAATCCCTAAAATTTTTACTCTGAATAATCAGTGATGTCAAGATTTCTTGAGGCCCTGGGCCCTTATGCACCCCCACTTGACATTGTATAGCCTACGTTAACAAATAATGTATACAATCAGCAACCCGAAACAAATAAATGTGATTGACTTACAATCTCACAAACCTAGGTACAATCGAACTCAACCGACTACCGCCTTTCATGTAAATGAGTAATGATGCTGTATGTGGGTAGGTGTATATATATATATATATACAGAGAGAAAGAGGCGGACGACGGGCATAATGTAACAACGCATTCTTGCCACTGTTCCCAGTTGGCATTTTTGTTCGAATTTTTCAATTTTTTCGGAGAATACATCCGGGAACAACATTAGATAATTAAAATTATTCGGATCATGATCTTATAGAGGCCGAGGCGGGAACGAGACGAGAGCTCCCTACCGAGGCTTTAAACTCGGGTCCAGTTCGCCCATGTATTAAAACGTCTCTGAGAAGGGTGTGTTTAGTTATGAACCATTTGTTTGCACAAAATGAAAAGTAACTACGAATAAAATATATAAAAACGCATTAAATCTTTCATCAGTTGATGATACACTTATCTGTTATATCCGGGATGGATTGAAAACTGTAGAGAGGAGAACAGAGTATTGAGAGAGAGTATTGAGCTTTTGTTTCTTAATAAAGATACATTTTAAAGCTTCTCAATTACGTATCTATTTAAAAATCAGTATTATTTTTTTTTAATTCTGGAAATACTGTAGACGTTTTCCGTGGCATGCACAGACTGCTCTCATGGATGAAGTTTACATTTAAAAAAACACGTAGATGGAAGCATCTTGGTATAATCTTCATGCTAAAAATTAAAAAATGAAAGGGTTTTAGCCCTCAAATCTCACCAGAATCGATCCTAGCATGGGGCAGCGATTCTTTTTGGGGCGCAGGCGGCCCCAAAAAGAAGCGACCGCCGGCCACCTTTCAATCAATCAAGCAAATTTTTTTACGAAAAATCTAAAAATAAAACTTACAATAAGTCGAATAAACATGCCGAATATTAAATAGTTATTAAAAAATCGAAATAAGTCACGATTTCTGATAGTATAGTGTAGTTTAAGAAATATAGAATGTGTTAATGCATAGTGTGTTGATCCCCATTATCCATTAATGTCTTCTCTTTACACACATTCTTCATGTGATGGCAAAATTTGTGGCAGATTTGTCAATACCGCAATAGAAAAGATTTTCTTGCTAATCCGCGGCACTGTGAATCGATGCTTAACAAAGGCGTATAAAAAAAAAATCATTTTTGCCAAAGTTGCTTTACGAAAATATCTAACATGGTTTTTTTACCTATGATATAGGAGTGTTTTTATTCAATATGCATTTGGGAAATTAAAAATTTTCAATTTTGTAGTAGCCTTACAATTTAGAGAAATAAAATAGAGGAAAGAAATGATATTTTTTGTGTCTATATTTGCATTTTTATTAATTTTAACTCTTATGCAGGTAGTTGAGTATATAATGTCAACATTAAGTATTAGTCAAAATATGAAAAATTCTCTTCAGAGGCGGCACATTAGATCTTGGCACGCGGGCGGCCGACACCTTAAGATTAACCCTAATTCTCACCCTTGCAGTGGCGTAACGGAGAATATTAGGGCCCTCCTGCAAACTCAGTTTTTGGGCCTGAAGCCCAAACACTTACTTAACGTCAATCAAGCTTTGGGTCCCCTAGAGTCCTAGCCCCTCGCAATGCAGGGGTGTACGTTACGCCACTGGACGTTCTATTAACCAGTTCAGTTGAATCAGCCTTCTGTTTAACCGAGTGCTGTTGCCCATGTAAGGACGTATCTCTTTGAAGCCGACATGTTTTTACTGTACCCCTGATTTACATGAAGAGCAGAATTACTGTTTTGAGAATAAAAGATGTTTAAATTTTTACTTCAAACCAGTTATATTTTAGAAAAAAATGCGTGTCCATATCATTCGGTTTAACCGTCCATTTCGTTAACCGACCACGCTCATAAGTGTACTCTGCAGTTCGCTGTTTATTTTCAGTGTTTCAAAATTAAACATCAGAAGTGTTCAACTACAAAATTAAAATACTCAATAATTACTTTAAAGAAAATCAAAATCATAGAAAGAATCCAGTTCAGCACAAAAATATGTTAATGTGAAATTAAAAATTTTCCTAGCCAAACCTGAATTCCATGAAAATGACACTCATGAAGACCACATATAATTTTGAGAACGAAAGTTCTTATATAACCTGTGCTGTATTATCAAAAGTACATTTTTTTCCTCTTTTTTTTTAAAAAAAAAAACTTATTGTATAAGCCCTCATAATGCAGAAACTAATGTATTAAAAATTATACATAATCTTATCATATGTGTTGAGAAGAATCAGCAGATCACGTGATCCACTGAACAAGCAAAAACAAACTTTTAGGACAAAGAAAAACAGGGATACTTAAATGGTGGCATGTCGCCCCCAGGGAAGCATCAAACGGAGGGGTAAGGAGCAACGTTCTTAGGGAAACATGGCAAGGGGTACTTCCCCAGCACGAAATCACTCCTCCTCCCCACCAAGAGACCAGGTTGAAAAACACCTGCATGCAGGTTAACAAAGAAAGAAAACAAGCAGTGATATTAATCAGTAAACAAGAAAGAAATATAGGATTATTTTATTGTTAAAAATTTAAAATGTGTGTGCGTTTTTACTTATAATTGGAGATTCATATAGCTGAAAAAACTAATAATGACAGAATCAATATAATAGTGAAAAATTAAAAAGTGAGAGAGACAGTATTGCTGGTATTATTTCACTATTTGTTTACGCGAATTTTTTTTATCTAATTTTTAATATTTAATTCTTATTATTTCACTATTTGTTTACATGAATTTTTTTTATCTAATTTTTAATATTTAACTCTTATTTATTACTTTTCTCTTGGAAAAATAACCTGTCAATTTTCAAGGTGCCCAATGCTTTGCGGAACGGAATGTTTTCTTTTTAAAAACAGTGTTCTTTGTATTTACTCCTTGAAAACGTATTAACCTCGTAAAATAACTCGCCGGTCAGGTACATTTTAAAGTGATATTGAGACATATTATACATACGATTACAACAACACTTTTACTTCAATTTCGAAATCGACCTACTTTTCACTCTCACATGCATCCTTCACACATTCGAATAAAGTATTTACTTTTGTTATTAAAATGCCATGCAAAACAAAAATTAAAATTTAAGTTTAAAAGGATTTGGATGTTTTTTGATTTTTCTTATGCAAAATTAGGTATGTGTTCTTCAAACATTTCATTTGTTACGATCCTAGAAGGGAAACAAATCATAGTGAAGTTGGAAAAAAAAATGTCCGAACGTATGGAATTTTTAGAAAACAATTGCTGTCATCGCGACATTAATTATACTCCACAAACAATTGCTTCTTAATTTGGAACGTTTTGGAAAGTTTCGATTTTAGAATGAGATTTGCCAATATTCGCATTCGATTATTTCGTTATTTCATCACAGGGCATTAAATAAGCTAAATTCATGTGACGTCATAGTCACATGCAGTGCCGGTTTATCCATTGGGCGCTCGGGTGGGTACAAACGGGCCCGGGCCCAGATAAGCTGAAAACCTTATTTTCTGGTTATAAATTTCGATCCGTCAGTGCCAAGGGGGCCTGTAGACCTGCGCCCAGGGCCCGAAATGAGTTTAAATCGGCACTGGCCATATGATCAATGTGGAGGTAGTCAGTTCTTGCACCTCGCTGTTGTCAACTTTTGCTTTAAGCAAAACCTTATTTGTTGATTATAACAAAGCCAGTGGCGCACACAAGGAAAGGCCTTACCTCCCCCCATAGCCCTTGATTGTTTTTCGATTGATTATAATCCTATGCATGTAGAACATAAAATAAATAAAAGTATTTGTGATTTTTTAATGCTAATTACTTATTCGATAGTTAATTTTTTACGACAAAATCAAAAGAATATGTTGGACGGCGTATTGGAGCATGAAGCGAGAATGTTGGACTTTCGACCCCCCCCCCCCTGGAAAATTCTTGTGTGCGCCACTGAACAACGCACATAAATTAAATGCACTGATTAAAAAAAATAAAAACGATTTAAGTTTTTTTTTCAATTGGAATTTTTTTTGAAGAATCTTAATATATTTGTCATGTTTAGCCAATTTGAAAACTTAGAAATTATATCCATCGTAAGCTTTGATTTCTACGGAAAACATATCTAATTACATTTGTGACGGATCTATACGCGACCTTAAATACTACTCCTCTTGGGGAAACTTTGGGCCAGCATTCGCGTTAATTCACAACCTCTCAAGAAGAAACCCTGATATTTAAATTAGTTTGACTACATACAGTCTATATATAGGTTTTGTAGATGTAAGATAGAAGGAGCAGGAGAGCTGTTGCGGTGATTCAATGGTGAGAATATTTTATTGAGTATATTTCATAAACACAGTGCGAGTTAAAAAAGGTCCACTAAGATAATAATTAGTTGATTAAGGATCTAAGATAGATTGAATCAGATTTTGTTAGATTCCTTACGCTTGTTCACTTAGACGTTAAGTAAACACGTATGTAACATTATGTAAAACACGATTTGTTCTCTTAGACTTGTTTGCGTAGAGTTGTTCACTTGGAATAGATTGCTCTCTTTCTATATTACTCTCCTAGGGTTTCCTTTTGTACTTTTACTAGTCATTCACTAAGTGTGTTTGAATAGTAATATAATAATAGTTATTATGGAAGTTTCTGGTGATGTTTTGTCCCCCCCCCCACATCCTTAGGTAGACAAGACGGTGAATTAGTGGTGGCAAATAGGCCTCCCTCACACATTTAGCAAGTGACCATGATTCGTTAAGCGCATTCACAGAAAGTCTAGCATCTTTTCATGTCTAACACAACTTCTTCTTTATTATTATTATTATTAAGGGGGGGGAACAGCTGTACCCCCTAACGGAAGACCATTATACAAATTTTCAACTGTTTATACTCATTGCTCAAATTGTAATTTACATCTATTACGCAGTTTTTTTTCTCAATTTTTTGTAAGCAAGAAAAAAATTTCCGAATTTTAATTGTGCCTCTTCAAAAACAATGTTCCTAATCAACTATTCTAAATAGCACTGAACTTTTTTCCGTCTTTGCTTCTGCTCCTTAACAGAGCCACATACAATTGTTCATGAGTAAAAATATTGTTTCCTCCGATATTACACATAAACCGTCACGTTTAACTGCTTTTGCACGTTCATGCAAAGCCTCAATGTAAATTTGTTCAAACTGTGGTTTTGCTACATTCTGAAGAAAATATGTAGTTGTTTTTATAAACTATACCTCTTATGTATAAATAAATTTATAACAGAATCACGAAAAACGTTTTTTTAAAAAGAAAGAGATAAGTCGGCGAACAGCAAATACCTTGCTATCAGAAATAAACTAATTTGTTTCTTGCTGACATTCTTCCGTTTAAATATTTCATTCTTTGAAGTACTTTAAGAGGGACATATTGAACACTTCTTTTTAAAAAAAATAAACTTGTTCTTTTTTCATAGTTAAAATGTTCCAACAAAAACTCAAGTTTAAAAAATGCAATTGATCTAAACCATTTAAATTCTTCAAAAGACGAGGAGGGAAAAACTTCACGCAATTCTTACGTCATTTATATATTTTCTTTTCGAAAAATATCAAAAATACGTTCTAATTGCACTATTACACTTCTCCCGGAACATCGTTTGATGATTCAGCACTTTTTCAATGGTACGATAAATCATGCGTTTTTTTTTTTTTTGTATACTTAATCCTATTTTCTTTCAAAGCCAATGCTACTTTTCGACTCCATTTCTTCTCAAACTACTTATTCTATAAATCCTGAAACTTTTTTTTTTTAAACTCATTATCTTTTAGAATCAACCGGTACTCTCATGATGGTTTATCTCATTTAAGGTGATTTTAAAGAAAAATGAAAACGATTCAATAACCTTTCAACAACACAACCTTAACTCTGCTGATGTCAGGCGTTATCTTTCTTATTCATCAATCAACTTTTAAATTACAGTTCTGTTCTTAAAAAAAATTAAAACTTTATTTCTATTTTTGAGCGGTTACAAGAAGCAATCAATTCATATTATCTATGATTCATTTATTTTATCGTGAATACCCATTAACCTTCCTCAGTGTTAAAGATCAATTTTTTAGCATTTCGCAAAACTAATTGCTGTATTCCAGAAAACACTGTGCATTGTCTGCCATTAAATCACAAAAATATAGAGTAATTAATCTCTTTTCGCGTTCTACGTAGCATAAATATTTGATCTTCTAAAAATCCATATTAGTATATATATATCTAAAATTCGTGTAGTGGTTTTAATACGATGGATTCAAAATTGTTCAAGCCTCCCCCCACGTATATCTCCATAGTATTTCTGTCCGGACTTTTCCATTTGTCCTTATTTTCAAGAATTCTTCGAATTGTAATTACCAAAAGCACAGTTTTTTGTTCGGTACCTACAGTTGGGTGTTAAAAACTAAACGATTCCAGAACTTATTTCCATTTGGTTTATTGATTTTCTATTGTTAATTTTCCACACAATTAGAACAATTTTTCTGTTTACCCTAAATGCTATGCTTCTTGATAAGTATTCTTTGAAATTATAGTGTGTAACACTATATATTTGCAGCTATCTCTCCTTGACTTTGAAACGGCAACCAGATAGCACTCCGTATTTTTCGGAAGGAAATTCTCATTTCTTACCAGGTAAGTAGCTCGAGTAAGATTGCGCGCGCTCTGAATAGGAATTGTCTTTCTTTCTCCTTTGCAAGATGTAGTGATGTGTTCTAAAATGAGTGGCCCTGTTGTTTAACGTAAATATTGTTAAATATCATTTACCCCTAAAATAACAACTATGGAGGATTACAAGTGCGGAAATAAAATTGGGTGTGTATGTGAAAAATTTTACGGGCTAACTTTTACAAAGGCGATGTCTCCTTCTTAGGGAAGAAAAGTGGTATTGTACAGAGATTGATTATATATGTATTAAATTGGAGTAGCGAGTGAGCTGTAGTAGATGGTGGAAAAGTTTTGATAACGAAGCATTAATCCTTGTGCTAACTACGACCAAAAGAGTATCCAGAGTTCAGTTGGAAGAATTCTAGTAGTTAAAAATGTATTAAAGTGTCGGTATTTCTTCATTCAGTTAAATCTGAATTAAAGTTTATAAGAGATAAGAAATCTTTGAATTAACGATACAAATCTTAATAAAAACTTATTACTTACGAATATCTACCAAAAAAAAAAAAAGACTAGCAGACACAGGAAATAAGACATTTCTCACTTTATTAATAATTTATACTTTTATTCACAATAAAAATGCCCACTCTTTTATTATTGTGCTGTTATACACACACAAGTGTATACTTTAATAAATTCGAATTTCATAGCAAACGGGCAGTAAAATATGATTAAAGTTACACTCTGTATTCACAGGAATGTTAAAAACATTTTTTTAAAAATGCTATGTTCACACACATTTAACTAACAGAAAAACATGAATTTGGTCCCAAATTAAAGGCACTTGATTTTTCATAGACACCATGGTTTAAGGCATAGTAGCATCTCTAATATCACGAAAACTACAAACAAACACACATACAAATATATATCTTTCATATATATATATAAATACTATATAATATTTAACTTGGTATCATACGACATATTTGAGAGTTCACGCAACAACACAATGAAAATAAGATATTAAGGATTTAAACATAATTGTATAAAATTTAATAGATAAACACATATATATAAATAAGATATCAACTAACTATGTTTGATGAGATATATAAATTTTGTAACTTCAATTATATAAGGTAGTTAGTTAAGTTACATGAACTCTCATATATATATGTATAATATTTTCAGTAAGGATATGGTAAGGAAATTATGCAACACAAAAAACGTCAAAGGCAGTATTTTTTTATATGTATTTATAGGATTTACAGTACATGCTTGAATATGTTTTGAAATGAAGTGTAAGTGCGTACGCCAAATTTGGCGATTTTTTTTTGTTCGCCAATGATTTAATTCTGGCGATTTTTCCCCCCTTCTGACTCTGTTGACATTTGGCGGTAATTTTTAAAAGAATGCAAAAAATATAAAATAAATTCGCGAATTCGCTCTTACACTTCATTTTAACCAAATTTTCGATACATATTTATGATACACATAATTGTTAAATCCATTTATTAAAGCAATACTATTTAATAATTAAGCACAAGAATGTCACATTAAATAAGATAATTAAGTGGCAATTATTAATCCAAAATCCATATACTTTAACATCATAATATTTTTTGGCTGATAATTATTAACAAGATTTGTGTTTTTGATTATTATATAGACGACAAAAGTAACATACATTGAATTTCTGCACAAGAGTTAAAATAAATATTTTTATCATTTGCTTTCTCAATCGTGAAAATAAAACTTTATAATAAAAATGACAATAACTAACCATACATTTTTAAAAACATAAGCACAAATTCAACCCATAAATACATAACATTTATTTTCAATAATAAAAACTGAAAAAAATAAATGGCTAACATAATGTTAACATATTGCAAAAAAAACTAGTGCCTTTTAATTTTTTTGCAGTTGATTCTTAAATAATATACGGACACAAAGAAAAAAAGGGAAATTAAATAACATAAATTATCACTGGTAAAAATTCCCTTCCGGATTGTGCAATTAATGATTTCAAAAACAGCATGAAAGAAAAAAAAAATTAAATGCAGACAATGTCCATCTATCCAAACATACAAAGGTTATGATCACAAATAACATGCAAAAAAGTTTTTTCTTTAAATAATAAGCATTAAAATCTTCTTAATAGATACCTAAAGTATAGTTTAAAATAAATAAATATTTAAATACATGACACGTGAAAGCGTACTCATCTGGGAATCAAGTCCTGAAAATTATTTTTTTGAAAAAAAATTTTATTCAAAGGACAAGATTATCGCAGGAATTGACTACACAAATAAAAATGAATTTCTTTTTTCCCATCTCTTAATTATGTATGCATATGATCTTTCTCGTCAATTAGAAAGTGCTTTTAACTATGACAACTTCTCATTTACAACTTCACACAAGCACGTTCACAGAATAAAATATTTATAGAATGACCTACTTTACAATGCAAATCAAATAAATATAATAATATGTAAATATAATATATGACTACCACAGACTTGCCCAGATAAACACTGCAACAACGGGTAAGATCAAAAGGGGGGGGAGAGAGTAAAAGAAAAAAAAAAGCTTCAAAACATCATTCAATTAATATAATGTGTTTATAATCAGATAAAATATAAATTTAAATATCATACGAGCTTATTTAAAAAAAAAACACACACACCTCATTTTTTATTTAGTATATAATTTTTTTTGTTGAAATATTTCGAAAAGTGTTGTGCACTAGAGGAGAGGAAGAAACAATAGTGATTTCGATTAATAGGAGATAGGTAATAATATTAGGCTAAAAAATAGAACCTGCCAAGTGAAAAACTAAAGAATATGATAAAAATGAGATCATAGTGAATTCACAAAGCAAAATTCCATCATCAGCTCTAAATGGCAGAACTGTATATTTTTATTTACAAGTAATCTTTTTTATCAGTAACTTAAAAAATAAAATTTTTGAATATACCAGTGCACTAAATAATTATAATTATAAGAAATCATTCTCGGGAAAACAAATCAATGAAAAACTTTTCTAATTTTTCAGAATTTATTTATTTTTTACTATGACAAACAATAATTAAAATGTACTTACGAGATTTTTTTTTCTAATTTGTAAAAGAAAATTAAAAAATAATAATTTTGAAAATGATACACAAAAATATTTTGGAAAATTCGAGACAAAAAAATTGTTTTAAAATATTCCAACTAAAGAGAGCTATATTTCTTTTTCACATGCTCAAAAGATTTTACAAAATAATAATTACTCAACTAACCTTAAGAATTACAAAAATTATATCAATATTTTTAATGATATGTTCTCCAAAAATTATTACTTGCAAGCTTATAACCACCAGTTTAAAAAAGCATTGCCAAATTTACTGTGATGTTAAGGAAAATATTACATCTTCAACAACTAATACAAAATTTAAAATTATTTAAATAATTCGTCATTTAAATTGCACTAACTATAGAAAAACTGAATTTCAATATATTCAACTGATTCCCTATATTTTATACCCGACGTAATAAGAATTCACAGCTACCTCAAAAATCGTTGAGAGCTTCGTCATGAAAACAGAACGGCAACAAGCAGTGATTATTTAAATTCTCATGGAAAAAAAATTAAATAAAACGTTTTATCTTCCGCTGATCTCCTCTAGGCAAACCAGATATATAGCAAAACTGTCTGTTTCAAACTTTTTGTTGAAAGGCATCGAATATAGGAAGTCGAAAGATACTAACGTTGGCATCGAGTGGAGTAGTTGGGGTTAACGGACCTACAGGATGCAAGTCCAAAACGGGCCCATTTTGATAGTTATTGTTGTTGGAAAGGAATTTGTCGTTGAAGCCATTGACATAATCGTAGAAATCAACCTTGCAATCGAGGGCGCCGAAGTCGATGAACCTCTGGAAATGATTCGGTTGGGCATCTTGACTGAAGAAACCATTGTTGAGGCACGGCGACAGCGATGCTTGCTGGAAGATGTCGTCGAAACTTTTTGTTTCTGTTGGGGACCCACCGTGGCTGGATGGTGGTGACACTTCCCCGTCCGATCCAAGACTGGACCTTGGTTCATCTTGCCTGGGGACAGTCGGTGCAGTGAGTGTGGTCAGCAGTGTCTTCTTATTCTGCTCGCTGTTGTGGATGAAGTGGCATCTTGGACCGTAGGGACAGAGGCCAGTAGTGTGGAACGTGCGACAGAGTTCGGTTTTGTACTTGGGGTGTCGGACCATGTTGCGCAACTCCTTCTTGCCATGGGCGAATTGGCACTTGTCACCATATTTGCAGGACCCATTTTCTTCGAAAGGTCTGCAAAGTTCTGTCTTGTAACGGCTAGAGTTGGACTGTACGACTCGCCTGTCCGTGCCTGTTTCGCTGCAACTCCTTTCTAGTTTTCTGGATTCGTTGGCGTTTGACTTGGCAGGAACTTCATGCTGCTGCTGTTGTTGACTGCAGATGTTCTTGGACAATGGCGGGCTGCAAGAGTTCCTTCGATGATTGGCATTTTGTAGGTTGATATTGCTCACTGCTGATTTCCCGCCCTGCAGGAAGTTCCCCTTGTGCGTTGGAGACTATAAAAGACAAAAGAAAAATGTTTAGTATATTATGATATTAAAAATTAACATTTTCTTTTATGACTTTATATTTAAATAAAACAAAAAAGATACGCAAGCAATCGAGCAGATACGATACAAAAAATACTTTCACTGTTTAATGCAATAAATAAAAAAAAAAAAGGCCCTTAATTTAAAAAAATTTACACGCCGTAGTCCCCCCCCCCCCTCAATGCAATACTTCAATATTTCTTATCCAATGTAAAAATAATTCATTTATTACCAATAAAATAATGAGACGAGGCAATTTATTTTGAAGAAAATTCCAATAGCAATACGTATAGATTTTACTGTTGAAAAATACTTTATGTTCAAATAATAATTTTCAATGAATCAGCAAAATACCTTGTTATCAATCAAATAAGATACAAGATCAAAATCTAGTTTTCTGACGGGTCGCTTTTTTTTTTGTAAAAGGCCTGGGCAAATAATTTTTGAAAGTACAATAGATTGGTAAAACCTAACGATACGAACCAATTTAAAATTCATACAAAACAAGAACCCCTCTCGTGAAACCTTGACCAAAATAAAGAAAACAATTCCTTACTCTGTTACCTTATTATAATTTAAGTTCAAAACCAATATTTACAGAACACCCACAATCATTTAACTCCCAATATATATGAGAAATTCAATTATGAAATACGGTTTTTTTTTAACTCTTACCAGCACTAAATCTAATTACACGCGTCCTTTTCTTATCAGATTACATTAAAAAAACTTCCAAATAAGAACAGAATGAAATGGACATTGATGGACCACTGATAAGAAATCCGTTACTTTTACGATTTTCGACCATCATCGAGAGAGGGGGGGGGCGGACTCCCATTCTCTGAATCATGAAACGATTCCTGGACTCACCAGCGTTTCTTTCATTGCCACCATAAACGAAATCCGGCATCAGTCAACAGATTTAAAAAGACGCGATGAGAGTAACCTTGGAAGATAAGGAATGAACATGATTACGATGTTTACCAAGGACAGCTTATTACTTTATTTCAGGACCGTTTTTCTTCTTCTTTTTCACGAAAAGCAGTCAGAAACGGGCTCATGTCTTTATCTTTATTAGCGCTGCTAAGAGTGCTGACAACTAACTGCCTTTGGAATTGCACAATAACAAAATTTTTTCCCCTTGTTACTAACTTGCTTGATTGTGAAGCAGCAACTGGAACATGATTGAGTCGACATACTTAATTTTCCATTTAAAAATCATCCTTAAAATTATTAAAGAAAGGTAAAGCTTTGAAATCGGATCAAGAATAGAAATTAAGTAAACTTCTCTTAAAATTTTTGATAAGAGAGGAGTAAGTATATCACTAACAAAATTAAATAAAACTGCTGAAGATATAAAGAAATAATCATGCAAAACTTCTACAGATGGCGTAAAAATATTCAGGCTTTATTCAAATGTCAAAAATATATATATAAACAAATCAAAAACATCTGTATTCATTCTCTTCACTGGCTACATTCACTATTTTTGAAAGCAAACATATCGATTAAGATTTTTAAAATAAAAAAAAATAATCAAAATTGTCTAGCGATTTTAACTATTTAATTATACTTCTAAAGAATTCAGTAATAAAATCCCTCTCCATGATTCTGAAAATAATTATTATAGAATGAATAATACTATCTTCACTAAAAATAAAGTATGCTTTATTGTTCAAACCAGTGCATAACTAATATACGATGATCAAAATATTCAAATGATTTATTTGGCTACATCTATGCAATAAATGTTAGTGTTTTAATTACAAAAATCCAAATTTATAAGAATTACTATTTTCCTTGAAAGCATTAATTTAACGTTCTTGCAAATATTTCCAAGTGAAACAACAAACAGCAAGAATGGTAAAATAACATTCAAAATTTTATATTCGTATTTTAAAACTATAAAACTTTTTCTTGCTTCAAATGAATCAAAATATCAAACAGAAAACCATATGCAAAATAGCTTAATATTCTAAAAAAATCGAAAACAACCGTCAACTTTTCACAACTCAACTTCATTAAAAAATTGAAAACTGCTCCCTATTAGTCTTAAAACCTATTTAACTCACCATTGAAATATTACAACAATTCCTTCAATTGGTCAAACATGTACATTTTTCCAGAAGAAAATGAAAATATACACAACTACTAACTACTTTGCATCTTCTTATTGGCTTTCATAAGCTAGACTTCTACCACTAAACAAGGAAAAACCTTAGTATACAATCAATTTTTCCTTTAACGATTAGATAATACTAACAAACACAATGAAAAAAAAAGCAATGTTTCTAACATCTGATACCACAAATTGTTTATATGAATCACGTCAATTTTTATAATAGCAGGAATACCTAAGTGAGGTATTATTACTTTTTCTCTCTTTTCTATAGTAACTAATGTCTTCCTAGCTTGCGTAAACAGTACCAACAGGTGTTGTGAAAATGTCAAGGTCGTCCGTGAGCATAAATATTCAAGCTTGTTTTATCAGAAATCAGCCTGAGTCACGCTATGTTTTACGTGGAAAAATATATAGGAAAAAACGTTAGGAATATAATTAGTGGGATTGAACGAACGGCTGGATTTGTTTGGTGCTGTTGTTACACCACACTATAATGCATTTAGAGTGGAAAGTAGGCAATAAAATGATACATAAACTAGTGAAAGTTTTTCTTTTGTTAAAATTTAGACACTATCCACTATTTTTTTAAAACTGTTAATGCAAACTCTAAAAAAATGCCAGTAGGTCTCAAAAACGTAGTCATATTTTAATGAAAGAAAAAAATATGTACTTTATACACTATTTTGTAGATTTCTTTTGCAAATTAATAACAACTAAACCGATGGGAGGGGGGAGCACCCAAAATTTCCATCTTAGCTAACAGGTATGCATGCTAACAAACCTTTACAATTCTAACAAAAATAAATAAATAATTTTAAAACATTCTCTAATAATAAATAAAACAAATTGTTTAATGATGGTCTGATATATTATTGGAGTGTGTTCTAACCCTCCCCCCCCCAACCCCCAAATTCAAGTATTTTTTACGATCAGACGATTGCAAAATAACTCTATATCACCACTGAAATGATTTTTTTTTTATATATGAAAATTACACATATTAGTTATTCCTTATTACATATTCCCTTCACATGTAAATTTCTCATAATAATACTACCATGATTTACTAGATAAGCAAACAAACATTTACATCGTTTCAGCTAACTAATTATTCAAACACAATATTCTAATGAGCATGTTTCAAGGTATATATCAAGCTCATTATTCCAACTTTTAGAATCTTGGCAAATCACAGATATATCTCTACAACTCCAACACAACATCACATTAATTCCACAAAAAGAATAACCACTCACAGCACTATTAAAATCCTGTCTATCGTTTTCTTGTGTACACAAAATGATGAATAAGATAGGATTCCACCAGACACATCACATCTTCAGGCAAAACCTCTTTCCAAAACCAGTTTTTGCTTTCACACAGCTTGAAATAAAACTCTTCCCAGCCATCACTTGGCAGACATGCTGAAGTTCCTTTTCCCAATACAATCAGTACTATGTATCTTTTGTTTTCACTTATTAAGACCCCAGAAACATATTTCAATGAAGAGTACATACATCTGAAGATGATTGATAGCGGATAATTAAGCATGGAAAAATAAAAACACAGATACCAACATTCAAACCAGTATAGAGGCAAACTCTTTCTTCAACTCGCCTTCTTGATAGCTGGTTAGACAACCCGAATTGCTGGTTTGGCGAAAGTGAAACTCTCTTTTGCCACTTGTTATTTTTCATGCCATTCTTACTTTCCATCTTGTTTCTTTTCATTTTAAGTGGTTTGGATTTTGATTGGGCCAATTTGAATATGATATGTGAAATGAAAAAGATGCCCCCCCCCTACGAGACTACTTTGGTGGTGTGTTAATTATAATTCAAATTACTTCAAATAAGATAGTTGGTGAAAAATGGCTTGGATAAATTTATCGTTATTTATCCACTAAGTGATAGTCTATTTCATTTTATAGCTAGTTTTCCAAGGGTGTTTTGACAACCGATAGGATTAGATTAGATTGTTGCAGAAAACTTATTGAACTATTTTAACTCCATCTTACATTTAGAATTTTTATAAGAATCAACACATGAACATTCTAAACTGATATTAAAACATCAACAAAATAAAAATTTTAAAGCGCTTCAAATTTTGATTCTCTTACGGTTTTCAAATATGATTCTTTCTCAACTCATTCCTAAACTTAATACAAATGATGTAACGCAAACTATTAATAATATTAAATAAAAATAAAATAAACACAAATATGTTAAATGAAAATAAAATAATACGTATTAGTAGAGATATGAGCTAATCAATTGTTGTATAAAAGCACTTTTTTTTTATCCACAATGAATGCGATATACTATTTTACTTTTTGAAGTACATTTATTACAGTGGAGAGTTAACATAATTAAATCCGCAAAGTGATGAGTGTTTTATTTGCAGAAAATACCACCGAAAAACAGGTTGACAAACCTCGCAGTACTAATCAAATAGATAAATGAAATGAACATATATTGCAACTACCATTGATTCCTTTAAATACATCACACAAAGGAAGATAGTACAATTAAACGCATGAAAAATTCTGATAAAATCCCTCACATTTTTTTTATATTTATTCAGCAAGTTGCAGTAATAATTTAGCCAGAATAAAAAAAATAATAATAATGCTTTGAAAAGGAAATTTGATGAAAAGCTGTTCAGGGGGTACACTCAGTGGCTTGAAGGTCGTTTGCGATGTAGAGGATGTGTTGAGAAATGACGTTTACGAGGACAAATATAAATGAATGGACTAACAACTTTAAATGGTGAATAAAAAAAATCAATTTCAATTTTCTACGCCGGTATGAAGGTATATATAATTAAAAATGTTACTGTCATTAAAACATTACAACGATCGACAGTTAAAAAAACTTCAAGAGAAACGTATTTATTTTTTCAAAAAATTATTACATCGAAATCAGCAAAAATATGATGCAGATAAATTTTTGACTATCAGAAACAACATCAACCTAGTAGCCAAGTGAAAATTATTAGTTACAATTCAGTCACTTTTAATACGTAAATATTACTTTAAGCACGACATTGTTAATAATGCAACAAAATGTTAAAACGTTCAGTAGAATTGCTGACTTTCATTGAATAGAGAATTTTTTTAACTTTTTATTTATTCGAGCAGAGTTTGAATTTTAAAAAATTGCACGTGGTTTTATACATATCCTGTTTCGTCTTTGCCATGCATGTATAAGTATTAAAATACGAAAAGAGAGAAAAATACATGATTGTTTTAAATAAACAAATGATCTATCCATTAAAAAATTTTAAATCAAGGAACGTATTTTGCATATAATTAACAATTAATTTGCATACAATGGAAGGTTAAATTAACTTAATGATGAAAAATTTCCAATTGAAATTTTAAGAGATAGTATTTTTAATGAGAGAACCGTGTCATTATCTTCAGACAATTTGAAAGTATTAAGATACATAATATCATCAATTCTGCAAATCTTATTACCGAATGATAATAAATAATACTAATGAAATAATATAAGATAAATAATGATTTCAAGAAAAATAAAACGCGGCGTAAAAAATAACTTCCACTGAATATAAAGGTTTTAATTTCTCTTCGATTCACAAAATATTATTGCTCTAAATATGTTTTTTGGCATCCCCCCCCCCCAAACCTGGATTGAAACAGAATGACAAAGTTGAATAGAACACGAGGTTAAACATTATCCACTTAATACGTAAAACAAGTGTCATTAATTGAATTAATCATTACAAGTCCGATTTAAATTTAAAGTTTTTCTCGGTACTAACGTCTCTTTGTTGTGTTTGGGTAGTACAGGTCTTTCAATATGTATGGTAAAAATGCAATTTTTAATAGCATTGTAAAAATACAATATTTTTTTCTTTTCACATTTCTTGAGTATAGCTATTTTTATTTTTATAAATTTTTATAAAAAAATCATCTTGCAAATTCACTGTCGATTTAATTTTATGATTTACATTTGTTTAAATAGTAAGAATATTATCATTAAATATATGCATACGTTAAAAATTGTTTATATTTATAACTTCCTCTTAAAAAGTAATCACAAAAAAGTAACCGCTTAAATTATCCATACTTCAATTCATCTTAAACTGATAATTTGTTACAAAATATAAAGCTCACTTAATTACTATACAATATTCATAATCAGTCAATGTGAACGTCACTTTAAAAATTAAGACACTCAAATCATGTAAAGATCAATTGAAGATATACTTTCATCTGTAAACATACTAATTCACTGAATCGTTCGAAACTATTTAAGTGTAACGGCACATAAACTTACTAGGTTCCGTTTTATTTACATGTTGAAATCCAAATCCGGTAACTGTAACAATCCAGAGGAGATAGAAGGAAGAAAAAAGGAATCAAAAATCAAAAATAGAGCATGCATAAAACAGAACAAGAGACCGAAATCACTGATCTGAATTGATGCCGGTTGACTTTGGCATGTTTTATAAGAAAAGAAAAAAAAGGGGGTGGAGTAAAAGCGTTATTGCCTGCTAATGCTGAGGTTGAGTGATCTAGCAGAGGTTGAGTAATCATGTGCAAAAATAGGTGTCACTGATACTGAATTAAGTATCTTTAAAGATAGCATTAAACCTGACCTAATATTTCACAAAAGTGTTTTTTTTTTACCCAATAATATCGGACACTAATCGTGTTTTTACAAGAAATGACGCAAAAAAAAAACAAAAAAAAATTATTTAATAAAACAATGTAATCGTATAATGTTTTACGAAGTGGAAGGATTTAAAAAAAAGTTTTTTTAGACGCATTTGAAATTGTAAGATTTGAGTCACATTTTTTTTAAAAACTATACAACGATTTAATAAGAAAAAAAATGGCGAAATTTTTAAAAAAAAGTCGTTTGCAAAAATAGAACAGTGAAATTGTAATGATCTAATTCGAATTATTTATTAAATTTTCAAAAATTCATATAATGTATTGTTATTTGATAAAAACAAATAAAATTCTTTTTGTTAACAACAATTTTTTCAATTTGCTTCTTGTTATTATAAATCACAAATCTATTTCGATTTGCTTAGTGAAAACATTTCTAATACGTACTAGAATACAAATTTTTTAAAACTAATAAATTATTTTTTTTTTGAAAATTCGAATATTTAAATTTATAATTTTTTGAGAGCGATAAATCGCTTGGCATACGTTATACTTTTATAGCATTTGCTTCAAATACTCGAACATTGTCTCCGTAAAATGAAATTAATCCTTAAGCTTCGCATTCGAATAAATTCAAAAATTAATTTTAAACTAAAGTTTTTTTTAAGTGAATTTAACTAAGCCTTTTTAAAGTTTTTTTTTTTTAGAATTTTAAAATCTTGTTTGTTTACGCAAACGCTGTAAAAAAATGAACGAGAGTAAAGTATATTAATCACACTTTACACACGAGCTTTCGACTACATCTGCTTTCGAACAAAGAATGTATTTAAGCTACTGCGCAATGCTTTAACTCGTGTATCAATGAAGTTCTCTAATTCATGCAGAAGTCAGCCACAAAGCAGACATAAACACCTCTACTCGACATACAAAGCTTGCAACGTCAGCAATGTTCTTTTCATAGCAAGCAGCGTATTTCGTTTCTCGTACCAACGATTGTTTTTCACAGATTGAATTCACAAGCGAATATTTTAAAATGTATTAATAAATTATGTTAGTGACTTGAACACCAATGCGACTTAAAATCAATAAATGACAATGGATTATAAAACAATGAGATAAAAAAAAAACCTCGTCATTCTTTATTTGCCACTAAGCAAGAAATCTAAAAAAATGCACTAGTAGGTAGGTCACAAATCAATTACCCAATAGTCAATAAGAAAAAAAAATCTCTTCACGCTTGTTTTAACTGTGACCTAATGATCTGCTAATGATACGAACATACAGGATTCAGGTAATATTTTTGAATAATATGCATACTGATTACAGAGTGCGAAAAATATTGTTACAATAAAGAAAATATTGATTTATTCAACTTAGCGCATAAATTATACATAACTTTCCAGAAAATTCTTTGAAAAATTTAAACGCCAATACTTTTAAAGATTTTGAAAAAATACCCATTTTCTCTCGTCGAGTAGAACAAAAACTGTTTGTTTTCAATCTGCCATATACTTAAAACTACGAGTAGCTTTGAACAAAAATGTTTCTTAATTGATTATTATTTTTAACGATATTATTAAGCGTTATTAAATTATTTTCCGGCAAGATTTTCCGAGGCAAAATCTAGCAGCATTTTTTAAATAAAACGCCAGAAAAAATTCTACGCCACTTTGTACAGTATTTAATTGAACTTTAACTTTTAAGTAATGCTTAACAATGAAATTGTCAGATAAAATACTTCAAAGGGAATGAATGTAATATTTATATTCTGCGCTAATGATTAAAATTTTTTTATTGGTATTTAATTATTACAAAATTTAACGTCTTCAAAACTATTTTGTTCTAATGCAAATTCTGAATTACATTTTTCCCAAAAATGTAATTTTTCCCGCTATTATAACTACTTACCAGATTAGGCGCATTAATCGATTTGGCGAAAATGCACTTGGCGGGATAAGTGGCCAATTCGACAATTCAACCATAACTATTTCTCTTCATAAAATGATTAATTAATAAACTTATTTTCCTCAACTACCCTCTTAAATAAAATTCACTACAATTCATATCATCAACCAACAGCATAAATGCCACTAAGACCCGTCACAAACATGGCTTCCCATCCCACAAAAACCCAAATTCTACTTTTTAGACGCATTCAAAAAGTGAATGGATTCCATTCCGCCGGTCTACCCACAACAATATTTTCACAACATTCTCGTCTCCGCCTTGGAAACCCCCCTTCGACCTTGAGATTCAATTGTTGATGCGAAAACCAGCTTTGCCGGTCTCTCCCCATTTTACCTGCTATACGAAATGAGCACCTTACTCACTTCCCTGTCGCTAGCGTTATTTATTTTTGTTTTGCTCCACTGATAGCTTTTTTGGAAAGTGTTCTATCTTCCGGTGTTTTTTTTTTCTCCTTCACCCTAATGTTATGGACTCATGAAAAAAATAAGTTTGTTATTTACTTTTATCAAATACTTTTATTTACTTAAAAGTTTATCAAATACTTTTAAGAATAAAATTATTTATATGACATTGGTTATTATTTGATGTTAAATATTCCTAAAGACATTCGCCCATATCTTGTTAATGTCAGTTTCAATTTATTAATAAGCTATTATAATTTATTTTGTCATTTTATTTATTGCTACTAAAACGTCCTCTATTACTATTAATTGAAAAGCTGACACTGTTCGTCTTTATAACACTGTGAAAGCAATAAGTTCTAAACTTGATAAAAAAAATTTCAATACTTTTAATTCTAATATCGCGTTGGATTCAAATTTCTTTCTTTCTTTCTTATTTTCTAAACATTGATATTTTAATTTTTGGAAATGGATGTTAGGATGAATGTCTTATAACTAGAGATTTCAATTTTGTACAGACCCAAATTACAAATATGATTTACGGTAGTTTTAGATTGTACAGAAATCAAATGTCATGCTTAAATCTTAACGAAAAATGCCGCAAAACTTTTCCAATTTCCTCCAACATATGAATGAAAATTAAAACCTCATTCTTAAAATGAAACAACAAGTACGAAGTCCATGATCTCATCATTGATATACCTGTTTACAATACTTTTTGAAACAGAAAACGAGATTCAAATTTGTTCTTAGATGATTTTTAGTGATCGCCCTGATGCGGACAAATATGGCAGAAGAGCTGAATTATCCTAGAAACGAATTAAAAAGTTATATCGAGTGTTATGTTATTAGAATGTATACTTCAAAATTTCTATAAATAATGTTCGTTAAAGACAACAAAAACCAGTAAAGTAAAGACCTCGATATGATTTTATACAGAGTGTACTTAAATTCCAAAGTGTTAAAACCTATGACTTTCTGCTCGTAAATATGAGCTGTATCACAGTGAAAAATTACGTTTAAAAACGCCGAAACTTTTGTAATTCGTCTTACAATTTTTCAGCTTCGAGGACATACATTAAAAGACATTAATATTTTATTTTAACAACGGATGTTTCGTTTACTCATCCCTCCATACGTTCTACATTTACTACTTAAGTAAGAAATGAGTTGAACATTTATATATAAAGATAGAATTCATTCCATATACTGTAAAGAATGAAATAAAAACTAGCACAAATAACCACTAACATCATACATTCAGAAAATTGTAATAAATTTAAGAGCTAAAAGAGAAGGATCTTGAAGAGCTTTATAAGGATTATTTATATATTTAAATACGGATATAGTTACGCCAAAGGCCTTTTTCTAATACTAAATTCACTCAAGACCGGAATCCAGAAAGTAAGATAAATTCTCGGAACACACACATCCCAGTTTTATTTTTTCTTCTGACATAGTTCTCGGATGATGATACTTTAAAAACTATTCCGTTTTAAGTGTTTTAAGTTAAAGCTGATTTACGTTTTAGTGTTTAAAGTTCACACACTGATTTACGTTTTACAGTAAGAAATATAGCCATAGGTTCATTAAAAAAACTTATTAAGTTCATTATAAATTGATACAGTAATTAAAGATTGCCTATTTAGAAGCAGGCAATGTTCCACAGCTAGTTATTAATCAAAATTAAAAATTCCCAAGTCAGACAACTCAACGTTTCCTTTCAATTACACCGGCATGAAAAACACGAGCAATTACAAGCAAAGTAAGTTTTTTTTTTTTTTTTTTCTTTCAAAAATCAATAAAACATTTATTTCATGAACAATAACTATTTTAACATTTTACAACACAAATTCAAAATTGTTTATCTTATAATATATTTGATTAATAATATGTGATGTGTAGGATTTTCGAATTGTAAGAGTTCAACGGAATATTTAACAAATAAATTCGAAACTACGAATAAGCTGCTTTTATTAATGAATTGTAAACAACATGGGGAAATAATTATAACTAATGCAAAACATAACCAATACCAATTCACCATGAAATTAACATTAATATCCAAGTGCATTACACATTTCTAAAATAAACAATCGGAATTTAAGCATTATTGTTTATAAATTCTATTTTTTTCTTCCAATTCTCAAAATATTACTAAAATTTATTGAAATTTGAAAAAGAAATGGCTATATAGTTAAGGCTACGTTAAAAGCACTAAAAACCTTTTTTTCAACACTAAACTTTTATCACAAAATAGGACTACCGTGAATTGATTTACAAGTATTATTTATTATTCTACAGATCATTTTAAATTTATCATCAATATATTAACGTTATAATTATTAAATACGAAGATTTGAGGGCACGTATCAAAAATTTTATAAATTTATTTATGATATAAGGTTACAAATATCCCAAATTATTAATAAGGTTCTGTACTATACCACATGTACGAAATACTAAAAATTCGAAATGTGTTTTATTTATAACATAATCTGTTGTTTAAAGGCATGATTTACATGAATTAAAGCAATTTCGACCCAATTTGACTCTTGTATATTCAGTGATAAAAAGAAAAACAAAAAGTAATTCGATAATGTATAAAACAAAGAAGTTTCACTTCAAAAAAAAATCGAACAAGTATTTGCATATAAACAAATTTTTAAATCTATTTAACCATCAATAAAGTTACATAAACGAGACTACAACTACAATTATCATTCATTTATGGTAAATTCCAAACACTATATTCATATCTGGTAATACGAAATTTTACTCTCATCTTCGAAGAAACACGCCGAATTCGAAATTATATAATCCATGAATTAATTCTTCTAATTAAATCAATTTGATAGCACATTATGTTATCATACTTATAAAACTCTAATTAAATAAAAAAATTCTTACCTGTGAACGTTCGATACACATGAGCGTCATGATGTTTCTATCCGATTTAGGAATCACACTTGTTTGAAGAGCGCTAAGTAATATAAAATCACAGAAATAAACCCCACTTGTTGATCAACAACCAGTAGGTTGCAATCGCTCTTGTTTTAAGCCTGGATAGAATAAGCATTTAATATGGAACTCTTATTGTTGTAAGTGCTTTCTCAGACACGGTAAAAAACACCGCTGTTACAAATATACGGCCTGCATAGTTGGTTTCTTTTTCGCATGTGTTAGCACAGCACAACGCTCGCGCACAATCACCGTAAGAGTGCGAACCGTTAGCCCACTGGTTCCAACTTTTCAAGCTTCTGTAGAACGCGTTATCGAGTGTGACGTCAGCACGAGGAGGCGGAGCTTCACCAGCTGAGCAATCAACGATCAGTGCTGTTACTGCTCTGAGAGAGGGAGACTATTTTCTTGCGCTGGTGGGGGAAAAGTTTTTTGGATGAGACTTCGAGTTGTGTTGTTATTCTAAAAGGGATTATTTGTGTTTTAGTAGATTCCTTTATTATTTTTTTTTTTTTGCAGAGTATAAATGTGTATAGATTTGGCTCTTCTTTTTCATTTTTTTTTATGTTACTTCAGTGGTTTTATTGCCGCTGTTATTTATTTATTTTTGTTCTATGTTTTGTAGGTTGGTTCATTTTATCGCTTTTACTACTTTCATTCAAGACGTTGATTTTTTCGAATACTTAGCAGGGATGGTGTCGGTTTAAAAGCAAGAAGAGTTTTACTGTATACACGCTTAGACTTGAAAAAATGCTCCTTATTTTATTTTTGATCTTAATGGGTTTAAAGTCCACATTTGTCTTTCACTGTTTTTTTGCTGGATTTCACGAATGTTGTGTTTTAACATGGAATGATTCAAATTCTAGCATGGCGAAAAATTATTTAGTAAAATTTCAAGCTCACAGTCATCATGTATCTTAAAAATCAATTTTCAATAGCTTCACATCGTGATTTATCGTTGTAAATGAGGGTTTTTAGTGTAATTCATCTTCTGCATATAGGACTTTTATTTCTAAAAAAATGTTTTTGGTTTATTATTTATATTTTATTAGATTGAACTTTTCGATCGAAATTTTTTGATAGGCCAATGACATTTGAATATATGACACTACTTCATGAACATTATCATTGTTAATAAAATAAAATAAATAAAATTTAATCCAACATTTTAAGTCCATTCTATGAAACAAATGTTGTAAAACATGTCTTACTGCAAGACCTCTTAGAGACTTCAATCTTGCAATTATTTTGTTTCAAGGTCTGAAAACTTGATTTATGTACGTTTCATCTGTAGTTAAATCTTCTTTCTTTCTTCATTTTTTTTATATCTATTTCAAATCAATCACAATTTTTCCGGCATATAATCACGCTAATTTTATTTCATCGCAACTATAAAATCACATTTATTCTTTGCTAGACATTATATTTTCTGACATTCCATTCATAGATTTTTGAGTCTTTATATTAATGAGTTTAGAAACGAATTACTACTTCATGTGCAATTGATTCTTCTATAAATGTATATCAACATTATTAGCTCATTTATTGCACCTATTAGAAGTTACGTATATTTTTTACATTCCAATGATGAAGCTTGGGAAGAAAGTGTAAATCGGTTTTTTTAAGTAATTAAATGGATTAACATGTAGCCATTGAAACATGTCTATCCGAAGAGCTTATTCCGTTTGAAAACTATGTTTGATTATCGATTTGATTTTAATCAATATTTCTGTGGAGTTACACATATACCTGTTAAAAAAAAAAACACACACACGCCTAATAGTTTTGAAACTATAAGCAGACCTCAATTAGGATCTCAATCAATTCTAACTTCCACACCATATTTGCTGCTTGGCTATCTCTCATACATAGTTGCCAAATAAATTTCAATTTTATATGTTAAGGGGGAGTTGGAATGTTTGTAAATTTTAAAGATGCAGAATTTGATGAAGTATGGCAGAAATGTGTATATACAATAACAAGAAGTAATATTAAGGCATTTAAAAAATATACCAAGCTTGCATCCTATTCTTAATCATGAAACAATTACAATTTTAAGGTTTAGAAAAATTAACGAATCCATTTTGTACCCTCTTTTCCTTGTCCTTATATCTCAAATAGCTCAAACCCCCATAGGACAAAAAATTTAAAATTTTTACCGTAGAGATTACTCTTCGACTACCATAAGGTTTCCTGAATTTGTACATTATACCCTGATCATAGACATATTTCTGATATTAATATTATAATATAATTATGTCGAAAAAACTTTAAATTTCATTAAAAAAGGAGTATGAATATAACATTATAACTCATTCTCTCAATGTTATGGAAATAAATGTTTACAAATTTAATTCATTTTTGATCAATTTTTCTCACAAGTCACTCATTTAGCAGCTGTGCTGATAGAATTATAGTCTGCGCGATCAAAAAGTTAAAAATACAAGAAACCCGATTCTGTCAAAAACTATATGTGTACATAACAGTGTATGCAGCATTATATTTTTGTAAATTATATAATGTTTAATTGAAAATATTTATATGAAATTAAATAGAATTAAGCAATCTAAAAAAATTTCAACTACAAAATTTCAAATTTAAGTTACTTTTTTTAATTTTAAAAAATTAATTGTGTGTGTGAAAAAAGACATTTTTCAATAACAAACTAAAATATTCGACAGTTTTTTTACTCTTCAAGCAATATTAAAAGAATCTCTGAATTCAAAAATCTGCAACGAAAAATATAAAACCTGAACTCAACCGGTGCGAAGCTATTTAAATATCTCCATATTTTATCCATTCGATTATTATCAAGTGAGCAGCCATTATTTCCAAGAAGTATTATGATTCAATGTCAATGCTAAGGATAGCAATTAATTAGCAGGATGAAGTAAAAAAAAAAGGAATCAATGAAAGAATTATCGCTCTGATGAGTTCAGTGACGCCCGTAACAATGAAGGATATGAAAAACAAGATAATGCTCTGCGATAACTGATAATATTTATACCTTTTTTCTCTCTTTCTCGTCAGCGCAAAATTGCAAAAAAAGAAAAAGAAAAAAAAATTCTTTAGGTTATTTTATGGTAAATTATAGAAACATTGTTGCAATTAATTCGTTATATTTCTAATCAAAGGATGGCATCGCATGTTGCTATATTGCAATTCGATTCGGGATTTATTTTTAAATCAATGGTCTAAATTCACGGTGGTCACATGATAGATGCAACCACGTGGTCTCCATTGAAATCAAAATTGACATAGACTTATTCTTATTGTTCTACTTGATAATTTGGTAAAGAGTTTCAAACGTTAAAAGTAATCAAAAAGTTCAAAATTTAAAAAAAAAAATCTTGTGTTATTCATGCATTTTTAAATCCAATGCGGTTTTTTTTTTGTGCGTAATTATTGTAGACAAAAATGTAATCTTTTAAAGAAAAATTCTGTGAAAATCAAAAGTTGGCAACTTTGAAAAACATGAATCGAGTGACTGGAAAAACGTTGTTCTATTTATCATGTGACTATGACGTCATAGGAATTTATATATTGATTGACTGGAAACTCATGATTTAATTCATTATGTGACGTCACATGAATTTTGAATTCTGACGTCATATGAATTTAGTCTACTAATGATAACAAATATTTGATTCTTTAAATTTTGTATTGATTTTTAAGTACCATTATGTTCTTTAAATAATATCAAAATTAATCTTTTCAAATTATTTAATGGAATCATTAATTTTAAAAGAGAATTTTTCATGAACGAAATATATTTTATTGTAATATCTTTTATCAATATTTTGAAATCCACAATGTCCGAAAATATTATTAATTATTTCACAAAAGAATAGAAGAATCTATAATTAACCGTCATTTTAATTTCAAACAATTTTTATCAAATTTTGGAATTGCTCAGGATTGATGGAAAGTATAAATGAAAAGCATTTGTTAACATTTTTTAAAGATATATGTTTGTGTAATGAGAACTACAAAAAGAAAAGGCCACACTCAAAGTAAAATGTTAATTTTCTGTGAAAATACACGAAATTATGGTAATTGAGGAATATAATCACGCAACTTAAGAAATAAAATAAAAAAATTTATAAATTTTTTTGTAAATTTCTTATATTGTTTTAAATTACTGAATAAAAAATTAATTAATTAATATTTTCTTATAATTGGCACTTTATTATAATTAATTTAAAAATAATGATAATAGCAATATTTTGAATAAAAAGTGCTGTGCATGAAAATATAAAGAATAACACTTCGATCTACACACAAATAAGGCTATAACAAATTGAAGATAACTTTTTTTCCTACAAAAAAAAAAAAAAAAAAACGCAATTCTTTTTTTGGTATAGGGAGAAAACTTTATTTGTGCCAGAAAGGTGTTACGTCGCCATCTCTTGAGTAAAATGTGAACTAAATATTTTTTCCTTGGTTTATCGTAAGAAAGGTAACTTACTCTCCGTATGTTCAAATATGTAAAAATTAATTTCCTTTTTAATTCTTCCTTACAACAAAACTTGTTCGTTTCCGTAATTCGAAAAAATTTGAAGAGTACAGTAATTAAATAATAAATTTTGTTCACTGTTAATCTTTTAATAAAAACAGCACTGATTCGCGATATGATTTTACGGTGAATTTTTTTATAAACATCGTTAAATACATATATCATGCGACATTTCGAATAGATAGGTAGAATAAATAGTTATATTTTTGAAAAATAGATTAAAAATTATTTAAAGCTTATAGCAACGGTTTTATTATTTCTGAATCAATTGACAGTGGAAGCACTATAAAAAAATTTTAAACAAATTTTACTGTTTTTTGCTAATTATTTTTGCTTAAGCACTACGGAATTGTATTTGTAACTCTAATTTTCACGTATGTCTAAAAATTTGCTTATTTCTGTTTTTATCTTTTTCGAAGGAAATGCATTGCAAATTCCTCATTGACCTCAATACGAAATGCTGTGTTATCAAAACGTTGCCAAGTATTAGGAATTGTTGAATATTTATTTGTTTATATAAGAATTCTATTGAACAGATTTTGCTAAGGTGACATTGTTTTCCATTCAGCTTTACCTCGTTTCACACAAATATTAAAACTTTTTACAACATGAAATAATCTCTCAGCTCCTGAGGACTTTTTTTTTTCTTTTTGATATTTTTTTTTACCACAAATCAGTATTTTTTATATATATATTTTTTTTTTTACAAAAAACAAAAAAAGATAATAATTTTTCTTACAGCTAGCTATTTGCGAAATATACGAGAGCATAAACTTCATGCAAAACACATTTTTAGGGAAATTTTTTTCCAATTTTCAAAAAAATTTGTAATTTTGTTATTTATACACCTGTCCTCAAAAATACAAATTACAGTAAAATACGTTCAACGCGAAAACGCTTAAGATGAAAATAGGTTAACAGGAAATAATACAACATTCCAGAAAAACTACTATACATTTTCATGCATATTTTTCTCTTAACACGAAACGAAAATCCTTTGACATGAAAAGATTTCCCTTCTAGGAATGAAAAAAACAAACCTAAAACAGTGAGCCTCCATTTAATTAAATGTTTGAGAAAGTTTCTGTATTATTGGACTATCCTATTGTGATTGTTTCATCGTTCCAGTAAATGATGAAAATTTCATCCCTTCAGTGGGTCGATAAATGAGTACCAAGCTTCCTTGAAGACTAAACACTGGGGGTTTCGCGTCAGACTGACCCCCTGATCGGGACATCTGCTCATGCACCTCACCTCCAAACGGTCCCGTATACTGAAATGGGCACAGCAGATCTTGGCCCTCATGGGCTGTTGCGCCACTGAGTTAAGTTTAGATGTTGAAAATGTGAGTCGGCTCCAATTACGGCAGACATAGACGTTTTGGAGGTTGTTCAAAGCTCAAAAAATATCATTGATGAAGATTCCGACGATGAAAATAAAATGAATAAAGTAGCTCCTGTCCTCACATCAGCCGAAATGAGGAATATCATGAAAAGTATGCACAGTTTTTTAGACGCACATTGTGTCTGTGTGTGTGCAAAGTGAAATGAATAAAAAAAATGGACGACAGCGAACAATTTGTCGGTATTTTGATGCTAAAAAAACAATGCAAATAAAATATCAGATTATTTTCCAAAAACTCAATAAATGTTTTGTTTTTCAAAAACCTTGAAAATTTTGTATTAAATTTCATTATATTCTTGTGATTGATTTTATTTCATTGATCTTTATTAAATTCTTACATACATACTTATTCATGTAAATAAAATATAAAATATACTTAAATAAACTTAATTTTGCTGAATATATTATTTCTTTTTCTTTTGCAGTATCTTTTAACACGAAAAAATATTTCAGTCCCCCTCAGTTTTGTGTTAAATGATTTTTCCCTGTAATTTTTCGTTTTAACATGTAATGGGGTTACTCAGTGGTTCTTAAACTATGGTCTGTGGACCCCTAGGGTCCCCAATGCCTTTCAAGGGGGTCCGTGAAGGAGATGCTCAAATTTCCCTCTTTTACAGACCCTGAAATTCCTCCTGAAAAATTAAAAGATGGTACCATTCTAGACTAGATTTCTAAATAGCCCCCAAAGAAAATGCTCTAATAGAAAATATATTTCGATCAAGAATCTTAATTCAAGTTTTTTTGTTTCAACTACAGAGTCATTACTACAATGTAATTTTTTTATATATAAATCAGACGTTTACTGTTTTCTTAAAAGAATAAAAACATGACAAAAAGTCTCTATGAGAAACAGAGGCCGGCTTAGAATTATTGAGGCAACTTTAAATAATTCAGCAAAGTATTGGGAATCAGGGAGGGGTGTACAAAATTTTGGGGTCCGCGACGTCAGGCTCATACATTAAAGGGGGGGGGGGCGATCGAAAGTTTAAGAACCGCTGCTGTTTTGCAGTGGTTTCCAAAGTGGCCCTTACAGACCCCTAGGTGTACCCGATATTATTTAGGGTGTCCATGCAGTTTATCCATTGGATGCTTGGGGCGGGCGCCCAGGGGCTTGGAAGGGTCCGGATAAGCTGGACTTACCAGATTTTCTGGATATAAATTTCAATCCACCAGTGACAAGGAAGTCCGTAGATCTTCTGCGCCCCGGGTCCGAATTGAGCTTAAATTGGCGCTGGGTCCATGGAAAATTAAAATTGGTTTGGGACCCTCTGAAGAATGTCAGACATTCGCGCATGGTTTATTACAAAATAAAAAAAAATATTTGGATCCATTTTTATTTGTATGGAAATTTAATAAATAACAATAATTTATTTGATATTCCCGACTGGGTGTTGAACCCTTTTGCTCGTGGACTAAATAAGATTCCGAACATAGATGAATCGATACTAATACAGGAGCATCTTATTGAAATATCAACAAATGAGAGAGTTAAACCGATGTTTGAACAAGGATACCACAAATTCTGGTTACAAAAACAGATCCCAATTTTATATCCTGCATTATGGGTTATTATACAAAAGTTGTTGACTTCTTTCCCGCCTTCCAATTTGGTACGACATGGATTCAGTGCCGTAAAAATCCTCATCACAAAAAAAAAAAAAAAAAAACTAGTAGTCTGAAGATTTGCGGTTGCTACTCAAAGATTGAGACAAACATATATATAAATACACTCGTAACACTTCATCAAATTCATCCAAGTCATTAATTCCTTAAAATTTTATTTTAAACAAAAGTTATAATTTCAATAAATAATTCTTCAACAAAATGTCTTTTTAAATTTTTAATTTTTATACTATGCATTTATGTAGCTTTTTCACTTGGGGGCCCTTGGGAAAGTTTTGATTATAAAAAGGGACCCATGGGTTAAAACAGTTTGGGAATCCCTGCTCTATAGGATAGGAAAGCTAGAATGCAGGAGCTCTTTTATAATCGAAAAATATATTCTATATATGGGTCCTATTCTTTGACATTATACGAAGACAATAGAATATTTGTCCTTTGAATCAAAATTTTAAAAAAAATGAATAATACTTCAGTGGTGTAAGCAGGAGAGAAAATTCATGAGGATGAATTCTTTCAAAAAAGATTTAATCGTTTTTGAAAACATTGTCTTTTATCCTAATTCAGCAACAAAAATTTAGAGTTTCTTTTTACCCAACCAAGAGAATCATGATACTTAATCTCTTCTAAAGATTTTCTTTGAATAGTTGAGTTGAGTTCAGGGGCGTAGCCGTATCGGGAAACGGGCCCCAAGCTTTGCGGGCCCGAAATATGAAGGCAAAAAAATTGTAAAATTCTAAGGGGTTCCAAGAAAAGACCCAAGGAATTTTTATACTACGGATCCTACTCGGGACTAGCTACGCCAGTGGTTTAGTTACCATTTTACTAGAAACAAGTTCTGAATAAAAAAAAAGTTCTCGAATATCGATTATAATTACTACATATTCAGACATGAACTTATTTTTTTAATATCGCCCGAAAGGACAATTAATTTCCCATTTAGATAATATCAATTTTTGTTATTAGGCAAATTACCTCATTTATTTCATACTAGTATAAATAATAGCTTAGAATTGTCTGTTTCAATTGCGAAATTGCCTCGCAGTTTGCTATTAAGCAAATATTTTAGGGGTATTAAAATATCTTTGCCCTTTTCCTTCAGAGTAGATTTCTAAGATATTAAGTCTGAGAGTCCGCAGGCCTTTCTAGGATAATTCAGAAAATTCTGTCTGAGGAACACAAATAAATATTGGGTTGTAGATGAGAAATTATTACCGTAAAATCCGGCGTATAAAGCGCGCCTACACTTTCAAGCTGCGGTTTCTAATTTTTTAGGTATATTCTCCGTATAACGTGCACCTACACTTTCAAGCTGCGGTTTCTAATTTTTAGGTATATTCCCGTATAACGTGCACCTACACTTTCAAGCTGCGGTTTCTAATTTTTTAGGTATATTCTCCGTATAACGTGCACACAAAGAAACCTGAAATATATGTGTGTAATGCTCTTATGTTTTGAAATCATTTATTTAAGGCATTATCCCAAGGTTTTTGAAAAAATAGAATACTTTTAGAACTACAAACTTTTAAATTCTTTAGGTATGTCATTTCTTTTAATTAAACAGCATTCCAATCTATGTAGAATTCTAATTTTTTTTTAAATACTTATTTTTTAAAAATTTTTTTGAAGCTATCATTTTTATACCCGGCGTGCAACGTGCACCCGAAAATTTCAATCTTATTTTTTTTATGTTAAAAGTGCGTAACTCAATTTCTAAGTTGTAAATTGTATTTTTCCATCACTTTTTATTTTATAAATATTTACGAAAAAAAATTTGTATCTTTTTTTTAAAAAAAAAATACTATATCACAATTTATTTGTTCTTTTTTAAAAGTAGAGTTTGCAATCCCGTGTTATACTTTTAATCTCGGGATTACATTATCCAAATCCCGGGGTTAGGATTGGACTATTATTTATGAAAAATAATACACATTACAGCATAGTTGAAAGTATATAATTAAAAATTGGTTTAATATTATTTATTGAAGCAAATCAAAACAAAGCTTAATTCATTATAAAAAAAAAATGAAAATTAGTTCATAATGAATTTAAAAGCACATTTCTTGCGTTTCTGTAAAAAATATTTTAAAAAAACACAGCTCGTCCAGTGTTTTATAGTTTAAACGGTTTCTTATTTTTGTTACAAATTGTTCTGCACAAAGAAATTGCTTGTTCAGACTACATTAGTATGCTTCAGTAGCGCGCACAAAACTTTTTCAAGGGGAAGTCCATGGTCGAAAGTCCCCAACTCGTATCATACCTCAAGACAACACCAATTGATTCTTCTGATTTTGTCGATTTTGTTAACAAAAACAGTAAAAAATAAATTATTCAATTAAAAATTAGCATTAATTAATCAAATAAATTGTTAATTACAAGTATTAGTAAAATTTTACATTATATACAGGATAATCATCAATCGAAAAAACTCAAGGGCTTTAGGGGGGTGTCCGGACCCCCAGGACACCCCCCTTGTGTGCGCCACTGGTAGGCTTTATTGTCATTGAACAGAAGTATGCTTTTTCCAAGTAGTCACCACGTCTTCCTCCATTTTCATAGAGACATTTCTGTTTGAATTTTCGATGATAATGTCTCACATCTAATAGGCTGCTTTGGTGCATATCCCTCCTTGATAACTTTATCTAGTATATATGTTCTATCTAGTATATTTACTAGATATAACATATATATATATATTAGATAAACGGTACGTACTACTATCTTGTAGTACGTACCGTTTGGTGGCATCCATCATGAGAACGATGCCCCCACTTTATCACACACGTATTTGGCGGGATCGCGGATCACATCGTATGGATTCCCAGCCCTATGTGTCCTTTATAGGGGCATGCGCAGTCATCTTTCTCTTCAAATTGTGGAATTATTACAGCAATGCCTTTTTCATTTAGGCAACCTTATATCCTAGAAGATTAGTAAGAATCGTGAATAGAACCTGTTAGAAAACTAATTGAATGGAAAAACAGTGGCGTAGACAGACCTTTCTTCCTGGGGGGGGGGATTTACATTCTAAAAAGCACGTAGACATAAGCACGAAGGGGTAATCCTTATGGTGAAAATTGAAAATCTGTTAGTCTAGGGGGGGGGGGGAGGAACCATTCCCTTGCATACACTACAGGAGAAAAAAGTTTAACAGTCTGTTTGAAATTTAGAAATGCCTTTAGTAAGAAAATTCTTCTGTTTATCGCGTTTTTTTCTCATAAGAAACGTGCGTCCCACGAAATTTGTTTTATATTTCGTAGAATCTATAAAATATACTTAATTATTTATAAATGGTATGCGCGTACACACACAATTATGTTATATGTTATAATTATTATAATTTTATACTTGTAATAATATTTAATTTGCGTAATGAGCAAAAATGATATATTTTTTTGATTTCTTATAATTAATTGATATATGCATGCTCTTAACTTAATTTATTATGTGATTCAATGAAATTAAAACACATAAAACCCTTTCTTAATCATTATCTGGTTGTCGAATCGCGAGTTCGAGCTCTGATATCGCTAAAAGACCTGTTGTTCAGTGGCGTAACCCACACCTCCGCATTTCTGGAGAGGGTAAGATTCTAGAGAGCCCAAGGCTTGAGTGACGCCAAGTACGTATGGATTTGTAATCCTTTGTAAATCTGGCTTGGGGCCAAAACCTGACTTTGTAAAGGAGCCCTAATATTCTTTATTACGCCACTGCTGCTGTTAGTGTATGGAAGTTTGAAGCGCAGGCGGCTTACTCAGTCATCTTCCTTATCATTTGACAGTGGCAGGGCCGCCGCGTGGGTATTAGGCGCCCTTGTTCAAGTTGAAATTCGGCGCCCCTTTATGGGGTTCTTTTGCACTCTTATAAAGTGCTACAAATAAAATAAGAAATACTCATTTATAGTATTCGAAATTTGACTTTCGAACTGAAAAGCTTTAAAATTATAATATTAAAACACGTTTGTCTTATTGTTTTTTTTTTTTATTATTATTTCATAAATTTTAAAAACAAAACAAAGCAAAAATTATATAAAATTTTTAAGTGAAATATAAAAGTTAGAAAATATATTCAAATATATTAATTCTCCTAGCTTTAGCAGCTACAAATGCTCGTATCAATTCTTTTATATTTAATTTATCCAAAATTTCGCTGTCTATGGATATAATTGACAAGTCCGATAATCTCTCCTGCGCCATAGTAGATCGCATGTAGTTTTTTTTTATAATTTTAAGTTTTGAAAAACTTTGCTCTCCAGTAGCCACCAAAACTGGCAGGGTTAAAGAAATCCGTAAAGCTATTGCAATATTTGGAAATGTATCGATAAGATTGTTTTCATAAATATAATTTAAAACATCAATAGGTGACATATCCTCTTTTGTAAAACATCGGAAAGATTTTATTTCTTCA
Source organism: Trichonephila clavata (assembly GCA_019973975.1). NCBI lineage: Eukaryota > Metazoa > Arthropoda > Arachnida > Araneae > Nephilidae > Trichonephila > Trichonephila clavata. The sequence continues at coordinate 43,715 of BMAO01021525.1, forward strand.
AACAAATTTAATCCATCTATATCCTTTTCATTAATATTTTTAGTATCCGTTAATTTTCGTTCTAATTCTTCACAATGTTTTAAAATTTCATTGTCACTCCAGTTTTTTAAATTAGGTATATAGTATACAGCAGTGTCTAATATTATATTGTAAAATTCAACCTTAAACTTTTGTCTTGGAATGTTGATTGGTTCGTCGGTTTGTTGATCTTGAAACAGTTTCTTTTTAAACCTGTTTCGACTTGGTGGAAAATCAGTATCCACCCCCTAATCATCAGCAACGATACTTGCATTGGCAATTGCATGTTCATACGCTTCATTGATCTACGATTATCTGAAGTAAATTTTAAACGCTTTACGATATGAGTAGTATATTTCTAGAGTAATATATTTCTCTAAAAGTAAGAATAATTTTAACATAAATGTGTGTACTTCAGTAAACAAATGTTCAGTGAATAATCTGGTTACGATAAATTTGAATTTTTAAATCTTTGTATGGTATAAGACATAAACAGTATTATATTCAGAATATGATAAATTCTGCAAATATAAATCACATCACAAACGTTGTACAAAAAGGTAAATGAAATTTTCAAAATAGCCCAACGAGATAGACAGGAAATGATACAAAAAATATGCATGAACAAGAAAGTTTAATACAATATTATTATAATTATTTTAAAAAAAACATATCTGCAAAAGAGCAGAGGAGGGGGGACAAAATTACATCAGTAAAATTACATCATACGAGAAGATTGCGAAATATTGAAACAGGAAACTAGCTTATTATGAATCATATTGTTATTAAAAATAGAATGTAACTAGGAAGGAATTGCTTCTTGTGTAGGTTTTTTAAGATGTAATAATAAGTAGGGTAAGAGTTTTCATGGAACTTGAAGTTTATTTTCAAATAACAGTCTAGGAAAATATTGAAAATAACACAAGAACTTTTCAATAAGTAAGGTTCGCAACACTGAACAAACAACGAAAAGAACTTAGGTGAAATCCCTACAAATTCGAAATTACTTTTAACTGAATTGCGACGATTACAGCAATGTTGCAACCTTTTATATTTATATCTTAAATTTTAAGAAATCGTATATTCGGCTGCACTTGTGTATAATCCTGCTTAGAATCCCCCTTAAAGAAATTCATGATACCAAAAAGAGTGTTGTAGATCACGATAAAGCAGTGCTTCTCAAACTTTCAATATTTGCGACCCAGTTTTCAGCTATAATTTGCATCGCACCCCACTTCCTACAATAACAATGTACTGAATGCAATTATAATGTACTTTGATGGTAAAACTACGATGCAATACGACTTTAATTATAAACGCACTAATTAGATAAATATTAAGTTTTGCTAATAAATTTTGTATATGACAAGCCCAAGAGAGTCACTAGTAATTACTGAACTTGTTTTTAATTGAATATTGATAAATTAATTATCAAATACTTTGTGCAGAACTGCTACATTTTTAAGTAGTGCGTATTATATCAGTTTGAATGTGTATTTCATTTTTTATTTTATAAGAGTATGTGTTTTGCTTTGTAATTATTTCAAATTGCAAATTATTTTATTAAATTGATAATTATTTAAATATTTTATTTTCGATTTTCGTAATATGCTCGCGCTCCCCCCCCCCAAGTAGGGTTAGCACGCCCACCTTAGGGGGCGCGCCCACAGTTTGAGAAACGCTGCGATAAAGATTTTATTTCGACTTTTGAGACTTTTGTTTTGTTTTTAAAATTTATGAAATAATAATAAAAAAAAAACAATAAGACAAACGTGTTTTAATATTATAATTTTAAAGCTTTTCAGTTCGAAAGTCAAATTTCGAATACTATAAATGAGTATTTCTTATTTTATTTGTAGCACTTTATAAGAGTGCAACAGAACCCCATAAAGGGGCGCCGAATTTCAACTTGAACAAGGGCGCCTAATACCCACGCGGCGGCCCTGTATTAATGTCACACTGTAAAGCAAAACGAGGGCTGTTGGGAACGGACTTCGTAATTCTGAGCCCCGGTCAAGTGAAGTGGACAACACCTGAGCTGGCACCCAATACTGTTCTCATTGTAGGTTCTTTGTTGTCAAATAAGACCTCATTACTTTACCAGGCAAATATAGTGAGTGCATTTTTAGTGGCCAATTTTTATTGTTCATTATACATCCACTCATCCACACAACTAACATAGCATAAAACAACTAACACTATACATTAACTTTAGTTTCACACCATTTTTGTTTCCATCCTAACCATCGTAACCGTCCTTTCGCGCCTCTCTTTCCTCCCCAAGTATTCTGTAATAAATACTGTTGCGTGTGTGTGGTGTTATAAAATAATAATAATAATATTCTGGAGTCCTAGAATTGTCTTTTTCCTGGATTTATTGGTAACAATAGCTTTCAACAATAAACTTAACAATCTTTAACAAATTAAATCAAGTTACACTGATTAGACTGAAATAATAAAGAGAATAATTCTAATATTCGAGATAAAAATCTTAGTAAACAAAGGCACCTGGTACGCCGAAGCCAAGAAAAAGAGTCCGATTTAAAATATATGAGTCAACATCAGCACATCTAGTTATGCCGAAGCCAAGTTCAAGATTCAACTGAAACAGAATCCGTTATATATGGTTTCTATCGAGATAGACCACGTGGGGTCTGAGGGTGGTGTCAACCACGCTCCACCCACTCAGACCACCCGGTCCATAGTTCACAACATACTCTTCTCCTTTAGATTCAGATGGCAGTGTCACCTATATAGTTTTTGAAGTCAGGTGAACCTTACATATACCCTCTCAAAACTTCCACAACAGGCCAACGGGAAAACTTAGAGCCACAACAGATCTAACGGGCTTCAGCTCCTCTACAAGGTGGGTCCTTAGGGGCACTAGGGCTTGAGCTCAGTAACGTCGGCTATGAACTTGTGACCATAACCATTAGGTTAACGCGGCCACGGTCCTGCAAAATACCTCGCTAAAAAGTGGTTTAGAACAGCGGTTCTTAAACTTACGATTGCCGTGCCCCCTTCCCTCTTTATGTATCAGCCTGATAACGAAACCCTGAAGGTTTTGAGCCCCCTCCGACTGTGGGAATACCGGTTGCGTGTGTGGTGTTATCAAATAATAATAATATTCTGGAGTCCTAGAATTTGTCTTTTGCTGGAATTTATTGATAACAATAACTTTCAACAATAAACTTAACAATCTTTAACAAATTAAACCATTACATTAATTAGACTGAAACTAAAGAGATTCTAGTATTCAAGATAAAAATCCTAGTAAAAATGGCAACCTAGTACGCCGAAGCCAAGAAAATACGAGAAAACATCACACATCTAGTTATGCTGAAGCCAAGTTCAAGATTCCAACCGAGACAGAATCCGTTACATATGGTTCTATCGAGAGAGACCACGTGGGGTCAGAGCGGGATGTCAACTACGCTCCACCCACTCAGACCCCGGTCATAATTTACAACACGGACTCCCAACACACGGCTAAGGGGTTTAAAGGTTCCTCAATAATCTTAAAACTTCCTCTACTATTTATACAGATTTCTTTAACACTTCTTTCCCCTCCTTAAGTTACATCTAATTTATAATAGTAAAAGTTGAATTAAAAATATTACAAAATATTAATATTAAGTAATGTACTTAACTGCATTGATTAAAATCTTTAATGAGAAGGATGGTGTGGAAATTATTTTACAAGTGCTGTTATATAGGGTAGTCTTAAGACTTCATAAGGGGCTAGGCCCCTACACAAACCTAAGCCCCACCTATGACCCTTAAAAATAGACAGTTGTAAAATATTCGTTGTCACCGGTCTTCAAAGTCGAATGGTTACGGCAACGGACTCCTAACTGGTCGGCCTGGGTTCGAATTCAGGGAACTCGATTATACACACACTCACACCCCCATGGGCAGCCATTTTTGAGCCATTATCCTCATTACTCTGCATCCAAATTGGTAGACTCTCTTCCACCTGACTCCAAAACCGAACCATCTAAGATCTTCACCTCGAAGCTCAGCTAACCGGCCTGCCGCCACTCATCCAATAGCAAAGCTCCTACGATCCAGCATGAAAATACAACTTTACCAAGACCAATACAGAACTTTTTCTAGCCAGGGGGGTCTGAGGGTTCCCAGAAATCCATGTACCCGAAAATATATCCGTTGATATACATTGTCAAATACTCGTACAAACAATAACTCGAAACAACTAAAGGTTCATGACTTACAATCGCACAAACCGGCACGACCGACTGCCATCCTTTTACTGGATGAGTAATGATGGTGTATAATTGTAGACCTAGGCCTGTACGTGGACGATGGTCATCACATGTAGCCTGTTGACATACATTCCGAGATTTCCAGTTTTTCTGAAAATACAACTGGAAGTAACATTTGACCGTTGAAGTTATTCGAATTATTATCTTATTAAGGCTGAGTTGAGAACGAGAAGAGTTCCCCGATGTGGCCGAGACCTCGGGTCCAGTTGACTCATGCCTTAAGACATCCCTGCTGTTCTCTCAAGTCTAGGATAGCAAATCTTTCAGTGTTCTCACAAGGCCTTTCAGTCTGTTAGAGGGAAGTTTTAACATTTCACGAGAGACTTTGGCGAACCCCCTAGAAAAACTCTGGAGATCCCCGGGCCCCAATGCTCAAACCGAAAGTAATATTCGATATACTCATATTGAGTATTACTTTCGGTTTGAGCATTGCTTCCAACAAATCAAATAGATCTATTTATAGGGGCGAACACAAGAGGCGGCAATTGGGAAGTTAATATGGTAAAGAAGGTCTGTAAAACCAAATCGTTTGCCCCTTACACGTTCTAAATTTATTTTCTAAAATTCAGAAATAAATATATAGCTATTCACTCTCAAAACAATAGCAACACATTTAGGAAATAATTAAAGTTTAAATAGAAATACATGATAAAAGGCACCATATAAAAAAGGCACCTGTTGAAACAAGTTCGGTTAAAAGGACATCCGTTGAATGTCATTTTTTAACCTATATTTAGCTTCGGGGAAAAAGATTTCTGATTATGTCTTTTCATTTCGCGAATTGCCTTCTAGAAAATAACAACCACAACATTGCGAAACACTATGATTTTAACAAAAAATAACTAATAATGTCAACAAAAAAAAAAACAAAAAAAAACGCGAACAAAAAGGTTCTTTAACCACACGTGCCGTGGTTAAGCATCAAAACAAGATTGATTTCTACGCTATCGTTTGATTACTCGATTTATCTGTTTCCTTTTGAAGATAAAAAGGGATTATCAGTTTTTATGTGACACACTGGAGAACAAAGAGACGCGTTGCTTCTAGACGTGAGTCATGTTAATAGACAACGACCACTCAGTTGTTAAGGAGGCAGACTAAACTGACTTCTGTTGAAGCTGATAGTCGTATAAAAGAGCTGACATGTGTGTGTGTGTGTTATTTAGATAGGAATTTTGACAAGATCTAGTTTTTGAATGGGAGCTTTTTTTCAATTCCTACTATTAGTTCACTCTCTCTCCCTACATATGTATATATCAGTGGCGCACACAAGGAAGGGGGGTCCTCGAGTCCGGATCCCCCCACCAAAGCCCTAGATTTTGTTTTCGATTGACTATAATACTATGTATATAGTACGTAAAATTTAATTTGAAATATTTGTTATTAATAATAAATTGAATTAATTAATTAATTTTTTACTGTTTTTGTTCCCGAAAATCGACAAAATCAAAAGAATATTCTAGGTGGCGTATTGGAGCATGATACGAGAGTATTGGACTTTCGACCCCCCCCCCTCCTCTTGTGTGCTACTGATAAAGATTTACAAAAAATATATATCTTGTTCAAATTTTCAATCGTTAATAAAATACTTTCTATTCATCCATTTAAGTTCAAATACATTTTTTAAAACTTGTAGTGTGGATGACACTTGATGTTAATACAGTTTTTTCAAATTTTAATTCATTAATTAAATTCAAAAATGGATAAATAGTAACAAACAAAAATAATAGTCCAACAGCATATATAGAAAGGAAAATCGTTCGTTGTGTCCCTGTAGCGCGTTAGGCTTCTAATCCAAAGTTTGTGGGTTCGAATCCTACCTGGGGTGGCCTAATTTCTGAGAATGGGATTCCTTTTTTACTCTATACTGTTTTATTAGAATAATTATATTTAATTTATATGAATAAATAGTAACAAACAAAAAAATAGTCCCAACACCATATATCGCCGCCCATCCGGTATAGTGATTACTGACTGAGTCCGTAGGGCCTGGATTCGAATCCCGGGGAAGGCAGGGATGTTTGTGTTGTAATCACCTTCTTCCTTTGTGATGTGTGCTTCACGCTTACTTCTATGTATACCCCCGTGTGATGTTTTGTGGTGCACGGGGTTATAAATGCTCTCAATAAAAAAAACCCACCATTTATAGAAAGAAAAATGGAAAATTGCGAGTGAGTGAGTGAATATTAACGTCGCCCTGTTCAGCTACACGAAAGCTTTCGGAGACGGACCTCGTAATTTTGAACCATGGTCAAGTGAGGAGGACGACACCTGAGCAGTCTCCTCTCCTAACTACCACACCACACCAACGGGAGGACGTTTGAGCTCTCTACAGATTTAACGTCCATCGCTACACGGTGGGTCTTCAGGGGGTATTGGACTCGAGCTCATGACCACTTGGCTACTGCGGCCACAGGAAATTTGCGAGGAAAATTGCTTTCTGTTTTGTCATTGTGATTCTGCCCTATGTATATACATATTTATATTAATTGTAATATTTAATAAAAAGTAGCTAAAATAAAAATTTTCTTTGTTGACCTAAGTAGGAATTGACCTAATTTTTTTTTATATTACTTGTTTTGATCTTAGTTTAGTCTTCAAAAATATTTCTTAATAGAGTTAGTTATATAAAAGGTGCAGTTACAAAAATCATAACGTACGTTAGAAATTATTGGGACTATATAAAGAAAAAGAAAAATTAAAATCAAGACTGGTTTTTTTTTTTTACGATGCATTTTGCAAGCTCTAATTATTTTTCTAAAATTAAAAACAAATGCAGAGAAAGAATAATTAATTTGTGTTATTTGATTGCGTATATGCACTTTAAAGCTACACGAGGACTACTGGCGCCGGACCTCGTAATTTTGAACCTCGGTCTAGTGAAACAAATGACACCCAGGTAGAGTAACAATAACTCGATTTGAAACACTCGTAAATTAAAATTTACAATGTACGAAGTTGTTTTTAAAATGTGTTAGAACTTACTTAGAAGTTCAATGGCTGAATGGTAGCCTACCTAGCTTCCACGCCACAGGTCCGTGGTTCAAACTCCGGGCTGGGCAAGGTCGACCGGCCTTTCATCCCTTCAGGGGGTTGATAAATGAATCGAAGCTTGTTTGGGAACTAATCAATCGGAGTTTTGCATCAGACTGACCACCTGACTGGAACATCTGCTCATACACCTTGTGACGGGTCTATTCGCGATATTTTTCCTATTAATCCTCTTGGGGAAACTTTGGGGCTAGCATTCACATTAATTCACAGCCTTTCAAGAAGAACACGTGATATGTAAATTAGTTTGACTATATATATATATATATATATATATAGGTTTTGTAGATGTAATATAGAAGGAGCCGTGAAGCTGTTACGTAAGTGCGAATATTGGAATATTTCATTCACAAACCTAGCGTGAGTTAAGAAAGTAATTGCTTAGATTAAATTATTAGATTGAAGATTTAAGATTGTAGAATTAGAATTAGTATCGGTTCATTAGTGCTTGTTCTCCTTATCTGTTTCACGTAGTCGGGTTTTCTTAGAATTGGGTATTAGGAATAGACAACGCTTTAGATATCACTCCTAGGTTTCCTCTTGTAGCTTCACTTGTGATTGTTTAAGAGTGTGTTCAAAGGATTAATAAAACTAATTGTTATTATGGAGTTTGTTCGTAATGCTTTGTTTCCCCCTCCACACCTAGAGCCGCGCAGGATGGAGAGAGAGGGGTGCTGATTAGACCCCCTCCCCACAACCTCAGTGCCCAAGCTAAAAAAACTGAGATGACCCCAGCAGGCCTTGAGCCTCATGGGTTGTTGGGTCACTGAGTTTAGTTTATATAGAACCTCCTCTGAAATTATATAAAAGAAATAACCACAGCAGAAAATTTTAAGATAAATAAACAATCAAATAATTCGTGTACCTAAAACCCTCCTAAATTTTAAGGCGGATTCAAAATTAATTCAATTTAATATGTATTCCTTAGGACCGAATTAAATTTATTACGAATAATACAATTTAAAATATCAATCTCTCTCTTGACTACTTCAAGAAGCGGCATTAAATACTAAGATAGGAAATGAAATTCGCTTCAGTTCTTTGTAAGTTTGGATTAATTACTTTGAGGAATATCAGCTGGATGACGCTAGCTTGTACGCTTAAACTTGCTGTTTCGACCTCGGCCCAAGTTGGTGGATTTTCATGATGCAAAAAATCGACAGCCTCCGTGTCGTATGATTATGCGGTATGTAAAAGATCCCTTGAATGCCTGTTTGGCTCGGATGCTTTTGTCATAATTAAAAATTCCGTGTTTTCACATTTCCTCTAGGGCAGTGCTTCTCAAACTTTCACCATTTGCGACCCAATATTCCATCATAATTTTCATCGCGCCACTCCATACAATAACAATGCATTGGATTCAATAATATTATACTTTGACGCAAAAGCTACAACACGACTTTAACCTCTTAAGTACGAATCACGAAACTTTTAATTGACAGTTTAGGGAATAATTATAAACCGTACAAATTATCATGATAAATATTAATTTTTGGATATAATTTTATATGTGACAGGTCCATGGGTCACTGGTAATTATTAAACTTGTTCTTAACTTGTATTGTTAAGTTAATAATAAAATACATTTTGCAAGACTAATACATTTATAAGGGTATTACATCAGTGTAAATGTGTATTTTATTTTTTATTATGACAGAATGTATTTTATATGCTTACTTTCTATAAATAAATAATTTCTTAAATAATCTTTTGTTTTCGACTTTTCAATATGCTCGCGCCCCCCTCGCAGAGTTATCACGCCCCTAGGGGGCGTGCCCCACAGTTTGAGAAACGCTGCTCTAGGGTAGAAACTGGGCGTCAAAATTACTGGGGGCGATTGGTATACCACCTATATGGTGCTGCACTGAAAAAAGATACCGGCTTCCAGGAAATGTACTAGTTACGCAATGGAACCAATCCGCAGCCTCATTCGAAAAAAAAAACTTCAAGGATTTAAAATGTAAATATTAGAAGATATAAAATCGATAGAGCAAGATTAAATCATACACAGAGGAAATGAAATGTTTCGAAATAAAACACAATTATATTAGATGAAACTTAATCGAATAAAACAATGTTGTAAATAAAACATAGTTTTGCAATATTGGTGATTATAATATATCTTATGTTTTCTGTAAAAATAAAATGATTGCTTAGGTGAGGTCACGTATTACATACGCTTGTGTACAAGAGAAATTCATTATATCGGCATATCTATAGATATATCAACACAGATTAGATTACAATTACGTAAACCAATTTTTCCTGTAATATCCGGAAATTAAGGAAAAGTTTCCTTAGTTTCTCCAAGTAGTTTCATTTACAGATCCAACTCCATTAATTAGGGTAAATTACGGAACTTTGTTTTTTTGTTCTGATTCGTAGATGCACTTTACTTTCTTTTCGATAGTTTTAGAGAATTTTCGAGTATTACATAATACAGTAAATACAGTAATTTTAGGAATGAAAAAAGTTTCCTTATATAAGTATGGGTAAAAACTGGAAAATATTTTCAAATCAAGCGACTGTAAAGTAAAACGCCAGGCGCCAACAACGATTGTTTTATTTCTGGTACCTCTATCTGAAAAAAACGCATTCTTTTTGTTCATTTGTTGATTTGAACACTATCTTATTTTCTGTTCCTTTTTTTTTTTTGGAAAAAGATCGAGATGAGAAGTTCGCCTACGGCAAATGAGCGTCAACCTATGCTTCATGTTCTGGAGCAGAGGTTCCCAAACATTTTTGTCTCACTGACCCCTTGCCATGTTTTTCACTTTTGAGTAGACCCTGCTTAGCTAATAAAGAATTTTTGCAAATTTATCAACTTAAATGTCTTTTTGACAGCCATTATAGAGCTACTTACTTTAAAAGATTTAAATTTCTAACTGTAGTGTATAGCCTTTAAAACTTTAAACACACATGTTACTTAATTAAATTAAAATTTAATTAATACATAAAATAATTGTTAGATAAAGTAACTGAGCAACAAACGAATGCTTTTAATGGGAGAACGAATCTGGTGCATCCAAAGTTGCTGATACTGTTTCTAAACTTTACTTTTAAGATATTCGTTAGTGCATATTCCGATCACCTCCTCTTGTAGCATGACATTTGGTTTTTTTTTCAATGTGACCATATTAATTCATATTGCCTGCTTGGTATTACCCTAGTCAAAGTATTCTTAAGCCTAGCTTCAAAATCTGAATTAAGGCCATTTAAATGTTGAACGTAGGTAAAAACGTCATTAATATGGCAGATAATTTGTGAACAATTGAGAAACTGGGAAAATTCTTGACGTCCAATGTTATATTCCTAGAGCTCAACTCTGGCAAGAAACGCTGAAATGATGGTTCTTGTTTTAATAAAACTTATGCTATCACCTTGAACTGCAAATTAAACTCATCGAATTTAGTAAATAAATCTGTTATATAGGTAAAATCTGGGGTTTCTGCTTGATTAAATTTTCTTTTAAAATTAAAGCCACGATCTCGTTAAATGCGAGAAACTACTGTAGGCCCCCATTTACATCTAATGGACTCCCAAATCACTTTGTTCTTGGTGTATACTCCTTACAGGTCATCATAGACCCCTGGGGGTCGATATAGACCACTTTGGGAATCACTGATCTGGAGGAAAGCTTGCCGCATAATGAACATATGCATTCAAATATCCCAATGAATGAATTTAAATTTTAATAACTGTGTGTACATATTCTAACACTAACTTTGAAGGATTCATGTGACTCCACTCCCTCCCCTCTTTTAAAATACAAGTTCCATTCGAAATACCTAAAGAGTTTTAAGAAAATTGAAATTGATTCTGCATTGTGAAAGGAAAATGTTAAGAAACCCGCTTTTTCCAAGTGAGTGAATATTAACGTCGCACTGTTCAGCTATATACACGAGGGCTTTTTGGCGACGGACCTAGTAATTTTGAATCATGGTCAAGTGACGAGGACGACACTTGAGCTGGCACCCCCTCTCCTAACTACCACTCCACACCACGGGAGGACATTTGACCTCTCTACAGATTTAACGTGCATCGCTCCCCTACACGGCGGGTCTTCAGTGGTACTGGGCTCGAACTCATGACATGCCCGCCACGATCTGATACCTTGACTACTAGGCTACCGCGGCCACCCGATTTTTCCAAACTATGTTTGTTTCGAGATAGGTGGATCCGTCCAGGGACCTTTTAAGATTTCTTGAGACCCTGGGACACTACACGAATGTAGGACCTGGGACTCTACACGAATGTAGGTCCTGGGACTCTACACGAATGTAGGCCCTGGGACTCTACACGAATGTAGGTCCTGGGACTCTACACGAATGTAGGCCCTGGGACTCTACACGAATGTAGGCCCTGGGACTCTACACGAATGTAGGCCCTGGGACTCTACACGAATGTAGGCCTTCGGACACTACACGAATGTAGGCCGCGGGACTCTACACAAATGTAGGCCCACCTATGGCCCTTAAAAGTAGACAGTACATAGCACACGCAGTTAAGTACTCGTATAAACAATAACCCAAAACAAATAAAAGTGCATGGCTTACAATCGCCACAATCGGCTAGACCGACTGCCGTCTTTTGACTGAATAAGTAAGGATGCTGTACGGTGATAGGCCTACGCCTATACAAGGACGATGGTCATTACACGTAGCCAGTTGACATATCGTCCGAAATTCTAAATGTTTTGATGAATGCAACCGAAAATAACATTTGACCGTTGAAATTATTCGAATCATGATCTTATTAAGTCTGAGTTGAGAACGAGATGAGGCCACCCTGTGGCCAAGGCTCTGGGCACGGGCCCAGCTGGCCCATGTCAAGACGTCCCTGGATCTGTATATAAGCCGCTCGGAGCTTAAAAAAGTTTCAAGAATTCTCGATTTATACGCAGAAATACACTCATGTCCATAAATTAAGGATTATTCAGAATCACACAGAAATTGAACTCTAAAATATAAAAATTTCACCTGTAGAATTATCACACACATCTTGAAGAAGAATATGCAAATTACAGGAAACCATCAGATGGCGCGGATAATACGTCACAATGACGAGAGTGTAAGAGAGGGGTATATGAAGAATGGTGGCAAAGAAGTAAAATTGTTCACAAGCGCTTAAAAAGCCTTTCAGTGCAATAACCGCATTGTTATGGCACAAAGGAAGCATTTGGATGATTTTTTACGTGGTAGAATTATCGGACGACTGGAGTGTGGACGTACCCAGCTGGAAGTATCCGAGGAACTTAAAATCGCCCAGAGTGTCATCTCCATGCTTTGGCAACGATTCCAAGATTATGGTAATGTGAGTAGATGTTACAGCACAGGTCGCCCCCGAGTTGCAACGCCGAATAAGGACCGGTATTTGGCAGTTACTGCCAAAAGAAACAGACGGAGCACAGCATCAGACCTATCTCGTCAGCTCTCTTCAGCTACCGGTACGACAGTTTCAAGGCAGACCGTGTACAGACGCTTAGGGCACATTGGTCTATATGCTCGTAGGCCTGTCAGATGTGTTCCCCTTACCGCAACTCACTGTCACCTGCGATTAACCTGGAGTAGAGAGCATACATTGTAGACACCGCAACAGTGGTCTTGTGTGATGTTTTCCGACGAGTCCAGGTTTAGTTTGCAGTCTGATTCTCGCCGGACTTTCATATGGAGAGTGTCAGGTACCCGTTACCACCAAGAGAACACCATTAAACGACACCGTTACGGTGGTGCAGGATGGATCGTTTGGGGAGGAATTATTCTTGGTTCCAGAACTGACCTGCATGTTCAGAGTGTAACGATGACAGGCCACATCTATCCGGGTGTCATTCTGGAAAAACATGTACGTTTGTTTTGGGGCGCCATGGGTACTGAATTTCTGTTTATGGATGACAACGCCCGTCCTCACCGTGCAAACATTGTAGTCCAGGGGTCGGCAACCTATGGCACGCGTGCCACATGTGGCACGCAACACAATTTTCAGTGGCACGCTGCACTACACTACAATTGTGTCAATTTTGGAGTGGATAGAAGTTGATAAAAATTTGAAATGGAACTTATTTGACAAACATATTCAGAATTATGAACATTTATGGAATTACGAAAAAAATTTGACAAATAACTCTGTAGATAAATTTACAGTTATTTTGTCGATTATTGAATACCATTGCTGGAGAGATTTAATTGATTGAAGAGAGAAGATTGCATGTACTCGGCTTTCCAATTTTGTTTCTACGTATCTAAGTAAAAAAATCTTTGCTCATAATAAATATTTCGCGTCCGCAAAGAAATTGTATAACAATACAGGCTCAGAATCGTATCAAATTAAAGTAGTCACACATTATACCCTTGCTTTTGCGATATAAAAGTATAACGGTACAAGCATTAGGTTCGCATTCAGATTTGTTATTTATCTTTTTATTTAACTGTTATGAAAAGAAATACTTATGTTTACTTCTAATTTTCATAAATATGTTTAAAAATACATAATGTATATGTACAATATGCATAAATATATGTACAATTTTAATTAAAAAATTTTTATTGAAGAAATAATTATATTTTATGCTGTTTATTTTTATGTTAATAAATATCTTTATATGATGCAAAATTAACACTTAATAAAACTGTAAATCTACGTTATTATTGACCTCTATTCTCTAACTCTGCATGCATTACCGAGGGAATTGAATTGTTTAAAAAATTTCATACTGTGTGGCACGCTGAATCATATTGGTTTGGCACGCCACACCTAAAAGGTTGCCGACCCCTGTTGTAGACGAATGCTTTCAATCGGAAGATATCACCCGTATGGATTGCATGCTCACCGGACTTGAATCCAATAGAGCATGCGTGGGATATGCTTGGCTGACGAATTGCAGCCCGTCAACCCCCTCCCACCTGTCTACCGGAACTTCGGAGGGCATTGCTTGAGTGGTGTAATATTCCCCAAGATCAGATTGATAATTTGATACTCAGCATGCGTAGGCGTTGTAAGGCCTGTATTGCATCGTCCGGGAGACATAATCCGTATTAACCATCATACTAACCATGTTATACTTTTTTTTCGTAAATAGGTTCTTTTTTGAAATTTGCTGCAGGGAGTTAAAATCGCAATTTTTATTAATTATGCCAAACATATAGCATCTTTTTTGCTCTTTACCATTTGTTTAATAAATAGACTTTACAAATAAGTCAGATTTGTTTTGCTCCTGTTTCTTTCTTTGCCTGAACTTCGTTATCCTTAATTTATGGACATGAGTGTATATGGTGTATGTTATAACCTCTTGGGTTTATATTATTCCAAATTTGGGTTCCGTTTTACCAAATTATCCAAAGACTGCCTTATCGTAGTTGGTTTCGTTAAATAACCGATATTGCTGGAAAGGCAACTCGAAAAATCCAGTTTTTTATCTAGAATCTTTCCTCTAAGACACACTTAGGGCCTATTTTACCTAAGAAAATAAATCTGTTTACAAAATTTCGAAGTTTTGGTGCCAAGTTATTTCTACGGTACAGCATCGTATAAATTTCAAAGATCCACGTGGAGTGAAAGAGGTAATTTGGCAGTGTACCCTACCTGGGGTGATGTTGATGCTTTTTTTCACTCATCCCATCGACACGTTTCACGAACTGAAGTTTGTTTTCAGTAACCCTCTCCTCTTCTTTTTGGCACCCGTCTAAATCTTCCTTATTTATTTCGATTCTTACTGCCAACAAATGTGTGCCTACTAAATAAAATCTTGAGGTAATTATTGTCTTGATAAGGGTTCAAAAGATTTTTATAAGAGATATTTTGTCATTAATGATTATGCTGCCCTCTCTGTGAAAAACGTCTTCTACATTATGAGTTTTTATCAAACAAAGAGATGATAAATTCAGGGAAGTTTTGTTCCCCATAAGATGAATGAAAGGCAGCAATTGAACAAAAACATCCAGACATAGCGAATCGGAAGGGCGTCGTGTTTCATCAGGACAATGCGTGGTCTTATGGTGTCTTTGATAACTCGACAAAAGTTGATGAAGCTCGGTTGGGATGCTCTACCCCAGTGATCTTCAGACTTTTTCGACTCAAGGAACCCTTAGAACTTTAAGATTCTTTGGATGGAACCCCATTCAACTCTCTATCTCTCTCTTAGAAGAATATACAGTCGACTTTCGATAATTCGAAGTTGAAGGGACCAATGAAAAACTTCGAATTATCAAGAGGGTAAGAAAAAACTCCCAAAATACACGAAGATAAATTTTTCTAACATTTAAATTTAAAAATGTGTAATAAAACAACAATTGCGTATTTAAAAATATTTTAAAAGTATTTTTAAAAAGTATATATTTTACAGTATAAATATTAGACAGAAAAGTTAAGAGTCCTGTATTAAAATACATTTATGTATTAAAACAATACATGCTGTATATAATTATTTTTTTTGACAAACACATCTGTTAACTTTTTTTTTTTGTTTTATGGCATTTACACTACTTAACTCTGTCATAAGATTTTTCTAGAATAAATGAAGCTGGAAAAACATCAGCATCAACATGATTTTGAAGATAAAAGTTGCGTAGTTTGTTTCGTGACACTTTAGCTTCTGTCATTGTTATTGGAGTCAATTCCGATGGTCATTAAATGAGCTACGTTACAAGCAGAGACAATACAAAACATTAATCTCCAACCTGTTCGCTACAGGACTCTACATGATAGTGAGTGATCGAATTGTCAAGTTTTGTAAGATAACTTCGAATTATCGCGTGTTGTAGTCTGACCAGCGACAGATTTTACTTCGAAATACTAAGTGTACCAAAACGTATTGTTTTAGTTCGAATTATCAAGAGTTTCTCTAGGGACTGAGCATATACTTCGAAAGGGCAATTAACAATATTTGTCCAAGTGATATATTTTCCTCAAAAATATTGTATCTCCAACCCCAGTGGCTATAACGTACACTCCCGAAACCTCCACATCGCGAAGGAGGACCAGGATACTGGGAGGCCCAAATCCTATGTTATGTTATGGTTTTACGACTCTTTGTAAGATCTGGTTTGGGGCCCAGAACCTGAGTTTGTTGGAGGGCCCTAACATTCTGCGTAACACCTCTGTCCAAACCTCCCCATAAGTCGTCGAGTAATAGGGCTAGAGTATGATAAACGCATTTTGCTGATTTTATTGTATTTTTATTACATATTATTTTCGAATATTCAAAAAAGCTATCGGAAAAAAATAAAGTTATCTGCCCCTGTGAATCAGGACAGAAGACAAAGTTCTATAATTTACCCATTCTGCTGGCCTTTGGTCAGTCAATTGTAAATTAAACCACTTCGAGAAAATAAAGACATTTCCCCTTAATTTCCGAATATTACAGGACAAATCTAATAACCTACTAGTATAATCTAATCTTTCAAGATATATCTATAGAGATATGTGGATTTAAGGTACATTTGCGTTGTACACAAGCGTTTGTAATACGTGACCTCCCAATCGTTTTATTTTTGAAAGAAACATATGATACGCAATAATCACCAATATTTCAAAACTATATATTATTTACATCTTTTCATTCAATTAAATTTTATTTATAAAATTGTGTTTTATTTTTAAACATTTCATTTCCTCTATGTATGATTTAATCTTCCTCCTATCGATTTTATTTCTTCCAAAATAATCAATGTAAATTTTCAAAGAACTGAAATGAACTGCATTCCCTATCTTAGTCCTTAATGTCGTTTCTGGAAGCTCATGCAATAGATGTTAAATTAAATTAATGTTCAATTTCTTTAGATTTTGGATAATTTAAGGCTCGAGAATTATTTAATTGCATCTTGAAGAATTTTAATATTTTCTGCTTAAGTTTGTGATTTCTTTTAGCTAAGATGCGGTTTATTGTTATTTTAATTGTCAAGCTGACATTCCTGTTAGCCTATGTAGTAAAATAATAAACACTCTTTGAGTTCCTCATACGTCTTTGAGAATTTAGTATTTCTCTACGTAAACTCTGTTAAGATACAATCAATCTTCTCTGCTATAATTTTGAAATTAAATCAATCAAACAAAAACAGGAAATTTTAAAAAATTGAACTCTTTGACCAATTATTTATTGAATCGTACATAATTTTAACATCAAATAGGATTTATAAATAAAGATTTATATTTTTTTGCAAAAGTCTATTATTTGATTAAAAAAAGAATAAATCCCAGATTTATGTGAAAAATATTAAATAAAAGTTGAAGATAGGAGGCGGTAGGCCTAAATATGCGGCGGGATGTCGGCAATAAAATTAACGTCGATAGAACTCAAATGAAAGAAGGAAGACTTGAATCCAAAACAAACAAAGTGTTATTATGATCAACATAGGTAAATAGTAATAACAATGTATCAATAAATTTCAGAATTAAAGTACAATTAGACAAAGAGGCTCTTAATATGCTAATAGATACTTTCGTTCGACTGGGATGGTGCATCTGCTCGGTATGAGTAAAGTAGTAGAAGTGATAAGTTGCAGGGGGCGCGACAAGCGACAACAGCGGAAGTGTACAAGGTACCAACAAAAGTGTTTTAAGAAGGAAAGTGACCTCCTTGTTTCTTATGCATTGATGGCATCGTCTGTCCATACTGTGAATCCAGTTGTAGGGCATTGGACAACAGCGCCCACATATGTAGTAACCTATGTTCCAACTCCACTAACGATCTCGGAGGTGAACGTAATGGTTTCAAAGATGCTCTGTTATTATAAAGTCCGGACTATAAATTTTATAAATTTCTTGATTATAAAATTCCATTCGCTCCAGACCTTGATCTTCAAGATATTCATCAATAG
Source organism: Trichonephila clavata (assembly GCA_019973975.1). NCBI lineage: Eukaryota > Metazoa > Arthropoda > Arachnida > Araneae > Nephilidae > Trichonephila > Trichonephila clavata. The sequence continues at coordinate 61,878 of BMAO01021525.1, forward strand.
TTCTAGTTTAGTCAACAGTATGATCGTCGGGGGGTATATACAAATCAGGCAGTATGATCTATGATGATGAATTCAACACCAAAAATCCCAGTGTATGGCATGATTTATAGAACAAGGGCCTCGTCCCGATATTTCACGGCACTCAGTGCTCCTTCATGGACAACAAGCAGGTCTTTGTGACCACAGTAACGTTTTCCCGTTTTGCAGTGGCAAGATTGACTTCTCTATGCAAATAGCACAGCTCTTTCTTGAGACATCACACCGACAACCAATGGCCGAGAGAAAAACAGCCTCTGCATTCCACCTGCGATCCGAATCTCGAGTGAAATTCGTGACGAAGAAGAGACCGCCTCAAAACCCAAGAGAGGGGAGAGAGCAGTCCGCTTGAAACACTCGAAAAGAGACGTTGTGTTTTGCCTCCTCCATCCCCAATAAAATATTCTGCAGAATTGAAATACTCAACAGTTTGAATAACTTGTTTCCAAATGAGCATATTGTAATGGATAGCTGTAGACGAAATAAATCATAATTTAATTTCTTAAGTCTCACGCTACTCATCAATTTTCCCAAATCGTCTCACTACCCAGAGATTCAATCTAAAATCGTGATTTCACCTTCTCTACAACAGTGTACTTCGACAATGCGTTTCAGGGAGGAAGTCTAGTGGCTGAGCGGTAGCGCGAATCGCGTTTCCATGTCACAGGTCTTGGGTTCAAACCCCAGGCTGGGCGTAAGGTCGACTCAACCTTTCATCCCATCACTAGGTTGATAAATGAGTACCAAGCTTGGTTTGGAAGGGACTGAACACTGGGGTTTCACGACAGATTGACCATCTCACCATGTATCTCAGGGCCCAAGGTTATGAGGTCCAAGGACTGAGATGGGCACAGTAGGCCTTGGTCTTCTATGGGCTGTTGCGCTTCTGAGTTTTGTTTAGTTAGAGTAGTTGTGACGGATTTATACCAGACCTTCTACTAACAGTCCTTTTGGGTATTCTTTTGGGCCAGCAAAAATTACCAATTTTCTCCTAAAGAAGGAATTGTGATATGCAAATTATGTTTATTATATATATTCCTACGTCGCGATTTAAGGAGTTAGTGAATTTTGAGTGGATTAGAAGTGAAGAGAATAGTGAATAGTTAGTGAATTGGAAGTGAAGAGAATAAATAAACAGAAGTTAGAAAGTCAGAAGTTTAGCTAACAAAGGGTGACACAATAGTTACAAGGTGAAGATTGCTAGAATTGGTTTAAAGTCCTTGTAAAAGATTATAACCAAGAAGTGTTAAAGTTAAGTTGGATTGAGTAGAAGATTGCATATAAGGTCAGGTACTGTCACCTTATATTCAGTTGATGTTTACAGTGTTAAAGTAGTTAGAGAGAGGCGGACATTTAATACATAAGCTCTGTGTAACGTAATAAGAAGGAGAAGAGCCGCAGTATTGAACATATTCTCCCCAAACGCGAATCTCGTCCCTTCTCTCTATTGCTTGACTAAATTATCCTATTTAAAGTGTTATTTGTGTTTGAGTCGATTATAGTGATAAATAAAATAATTGGAATTTATCATGTCGAATCATCCTTTAATTCCTTCCACACCTTTAGATGAGTCACAGGGTAGACGGGATATGGGGTTGTTTCATGGTAGTACTTTATATCTTGCTTTCTCTCCAGAAATTTGTACATGAAGAGTGCAGAAGCCCATTGCTGTCTGGTCAAGGTAACTTACTCTTTTATCTAATGTAAAAAGGCACTTATGTATCGTCTATTAAGGGGAGTCGTCTTAGCAGTAGCGTAATGAACACCTCCGAGGGCCCAAAGCCTGGCTGCCTCCAAGTACCTACTCTATGAATAATCCTATTTGAGGCCAAAACCTGACTGCCTTCAGGTACCTACTTTTTGAATAATCCAACTTGGGGGCCCAAAACCTGACATTGCAGGAGGACCCAAATGTTTTTCATTACGCCACTGCGACTTGGATAGAGTCCTTGATTGAGTCTGCACACAATAACAGCGGATATTGTTACTCCTGTTTCAATATAATGAACTGACATGAGCTTAGATAAAGAATTGCACCTCCTCCTTAGACTCGAAAGAGCAAGAAAATGACAATGTTGCGGGGGTGAAAAGCAGTCGATGGCTCCAATTATTTGAATAATAATAGTTTCATTATTAGACAAGATCAAACAGATGAATTATAACAGAATGTTTATAAAAGTGCAAAACTCACTCGTTATGAACAGGCAAAACAACGTTCAGTGTGTGAGTGAGTGATTTTGGGGTTTATTGGCGCAAGAGCCGATTTCGGCTATACTGCGCCAAACATTTGTTTTAATATCTGTGGTCTAGACGGGAAGAGAAAGAAAGAATGAATTGAATGACAAGAAAGAGGGTAGAAAATAGAGAAGGATCACTAGGGTACCCCGGGTTCGTGAAGCCCGTGTTTACCAAAGACAGTAAACTAGTGGGAAAAGGAAAAGATCACTAGGGCACCTCGGGATTGTGACACCCGTACTCACCTAAAGAAGGTGAGCCCCCTGAGGGGAAACAACGCTCAGAGATGGTTCTGTAAATAGTTCCACTGGCAGGAACTCAGACAAAGTCACCACACACGACTAAATTCTCTTCTGAACTTTAACCTTTGTTACAAAGGTTCTTTATGTAGCCTCATAAAAATTTCTAGAAGGGTCGAACCGAAAACTTTTTCAACGATTTCGTGGCGATATCTTATTTTTCGTCCAATTTGTCGCCAAGAACAATACAGTCGCAATATGGTAAACTTGATCATATCTTCCATGGTTACCATAATTTTATTTTTCTAGCTCCTACTGGGAAGCTAACTTTATTTGTAAAATTCAATTCTCCCACAAAGAGAATATTACTGCAGCGAAAATAACACAAATGGCGTGTTTCAATGTGTGTTCAAAGGGAATCTTGAAGTAACCACCTCTGGATGGACAGGTCTGGTTGTAGCTGAATTTTTCGATTCAAATTGTTTTCATTTTGTGAGACACATTTAGGTGATTAGCAACATTAAAACTGGAATTAAAACCTACCTGTCAACATAAAAGTAAACGATAACCATTGTCAAAAATCGAAAATCAAGAAGAACACACAAACATGCCATACATATTACAAAAATAATAAGTTCGCAGTTTCTTCTGGATATCTACACAAGCAGTCTTGTGGTGAAAAGCACAATAGATGGCGCTCCCACTTTCTCTGTCAATAGAAAAATTGTTTTCGTTTCGGTTCTGATTCAGTTCTGCTATAGTTTTGCTGTGATCATGTTGATGTTAGCTTCGCTCACTAGGAGCCTTGTTAGAATTTCAGAAATAATTAGCAGAACTCACTGAAATTTGTAAATATATAAATAGAATGTCATTAAAAGCATCTGGCTGGTGGAACCATCAGTTGAAGCAGAATTTATTTTGTAGTACTTAGAGCATTCTACCACTAAATATACCCAGTTTAGTAAGATGCGGATCACGTCTTAAGGCATGGGCCAACTGGGCTTGGACCCAGGACCTCGGCCTAGGAGGGGGCCTCGTGTCGACCTCAACAAGATCATGATCCAAATTATTTTCATGGTCGAATGTTATTCCCGGACATATTCTACGAAAAACTAGGAATTTGGAAATACACGTTGACTGGCAACAGCGGTAAAATTGCATTATTATGTGATGACTTTCGTCCATATCTACGCCTATATAGGCCTCCCATTATACACCATAATTACTCAATTAGTTGAAAGGCCACCGTCGGTTTGTGCCTATGTTTTTGATACTGTGAATCACGCACGTTTAGTTGTTACGGGTATTTGAAAACGTATGTTATGTACTGTCTACTTTTAAGGGTCACAAATGGGCCCTGCTTTTGCATGGGGCCCAGGCCTTAAAAAGTCTTAAGACGTCCCAGTTAGTGGCTTTAAAGAGAATATTAGGGCCCCCTGCAAAGTCAGCTTTTTGGCCTCAACCCGGATCTTACAAAAAATTGCAAAACCATAACCTTTGAATCCCTAGCGTCGTGCCCCCCCCCCCCCTCGTGATGCGGAGGTGTACGTTACGCCACTGGTCCCTGTATATAAAGTCCAATTCTTTTTCAAAAATAACTGTGGGTTTAATTGTTTTCTGAAAGGTTTTATTGAGTTATTGTGTGTAAAGGAGATGATCCTTCTGATAAATAATATATAGTTTTTAATCTTTAATTGTAATTTTTTTTATCTTTTAATTGTAACCATCACAAAAAAGGTTGTCTTTGAACTTTTAAAACTCAACGTACGTACAGATTCCATTACATTACGGAATCCCATCGGAAAGGTTATTATAAAAACAAAACGCGTCATGCATAAGATTAATTCAGCTATTGTTTTTAAAATTGAGTAACTAAATATTATTTTATTAAAAGAAGTTGCACAAAATCCATTACGAGAATTTGTTAATGCTCGTTTATATTTTCAACAACATTCTTGTTCATCCATTCTATAAACATGATGAATCATCAAATATATGAAACAATTACGAATACAAAAACATATTTACGAGTTCCTATTGTATTTTATGTAGTTTGATTTAATGTTAATGACATGGTTTTCTTTTAGATTATACTTTATATGTTAATTTTTACGTTAAAGTTCATTATCATTATGTTCGAGAAGAAATAATTTTGATTTTAGAACATATTGTTATATGATCGTATGCGATTGGAATGCGGGACGCAGTTATTATATATATATATATATATATAT
>BMAO01021526.1:0-23866 GCA_019973975.1 Trichonephila clavata
AAAATAATAATGGTGTCGTCGTTATTATTGCTGTGTTCGAACGTAAGCTGGAACGATTTCCACTATTGGCTGTATATCGCGGCATTTGGCGACGTCTTTTTATTTGACAAAGTTGGCCGGTGGTATAATATGTATAAATGCCTTCAATTTCTGTAGCAAAATTTGGTATTTATGTATTATCGCAAACTATTGGCGACATTAAATGAAACAAAGTACCTGGTTGGCAATTCAGCGCGCACGTCTCATAGGAAATCAGGGTTGCCAACTTAGCGAGTTATTAAGCGTTGGCGATTGTTGCGATAATACGTAAGTACAGACTTTACATCATTAAAGGTTAAAGTTCTCCATACTGAACAGCTGGTGGAATGAATAATAGCGTCGCATTTAAAAGCATCAAGAGAAATGGATAATTACATATTATCGCAACAATGCCAACGTTCAAGATAACTCGCCAAGTTGACAGCCCCGATTTCGCATGTGTCGTACGTGCTGAAATGGCAATCATGCGCTTCGTTTCGTGTAATGTTGCCAATACGGTCGCGATACGACGTAAATACCAAGAGATGCGAGACGAGCCTTGTAATTTTTGAACCAGTCAAGTGATGAGAACAACATTTAAGTTGGCACCCAATTCTCCAAGCTACGCCAATGTGAGGATTTTGAACCTTGAAAGATTAATAATAGCGAAGCTGATGCATATTAAATCATTAAGAAAGTTGTAATTCTTCCTACATACACCGCTAGTATAAGGAAAAGGGGGTACTTGCATATATTATATGAAACGAAGCACATGATTACCAATTCAGCGCATTCGACACGACAAGTTGGCAACCCCAATTTGGCGAGTTATCTAGAACGTTGGCGACTGTTGCGATACTACGTAAGTACTGAAAAGGGTATATGGAGCACATACACAGAAAAAAGAGGCACATCAACTCAAACCAAACCGAAGTTCATTGCAAGCATTTGTGCCAAATAATCAGGAAAGTTGCTGCACGAAATATAATAAGACTTCAACTGTGCTCCACAAGTGTGAGCTTTGCTACCAGCAATAAGATGTATGCATTTATGTTAATGAACAGTTGATTAATATAAACTAAATAAATCAAATGATATAAAACTAAAATTCATGCCATTCTCCAGCTTATGGCATGACTAGTTATGGAATAAAATGGTAAATGATTTAATTTACACGTATGTACAAAAAAACTGAAGTTACATAAATTTTGCTCAGTTTTAAATCACCTTAAAAGTAAAATTTGAGGCTTTTCTCTCAAAATATCGCCTGGTAACAAAAAAAAATTATAATTTTGGAACTAAAAAAAAATTCTCTTTTTCTTCCTAAGATCACCATAAAAGAAATTACATATATGATGTAACAAGAATACATCCTGAAAATGTATTGAAATATCCTAAAAATTTTAAAGAATCATGTAGCATTTTTCAGATATTAAATAAAATTAGAAAATGTGGATATATTCTCAATACAATTATTGTGATAACTTCTTGAATGATTTTCTCTCAATCAATTCATTTCACTTAATAGGGTAAAAACCAACAACACTCTTGCGACAAAGTTATTTTTCTTAAGCAAATGTTTCATCACTTAATGGAAAATTTACATGTTAAACACACATATATATACATAACATGTTCTATATCAGAATAGTAAAGAATAAATGTGCATAAACTTTTACATTAATGTAAGTTTACACACATTTGGGGTGCCAAACAAGAAAAATTTTGTCATGTTTTCTAATCAACAGTCCACATACAAACATTTTTTGTAATGTCCTTAATACATTAACTAATGAATTTCTTATATTAGAATTTTAAAGGAAAAATACGGAGATATGTTTTGTTTAATTTATAAATGCTATCCTTTTAGCTTGAATAACAAAGAAATTTTGGCTTAAGTTTCCTAAAAGCTAAACTAGATTCCGCTATTAAGAAGTGGATGCTAGTTTTAAAAAGAATTAAGAGGTAGAATTAATAAAAAAATGACTTTACAAAATATGCCTACAGTGATATATATTACTCTGCATAAATTCAAGTTTTTATCAACTAAAAGTATATATATTCTCTCAAAAATTAGCTTGCAGTTTTAAATTTAAAGACTATTTTTACTAACAAATAAAAGTCTCAGATGAAGTGAAATCATCAAAATAAGCTAATTTATCAAAGAAAATTTTAGTTACAATTTTACTCTAAAAAAAATTTGCTTCTCTCTCTGCTAATGTATATAAAAGCATGCAATTTTTTTTTATACAATTCAGTAATATTTTATTTTTTCATTCAAGATAAGCTTTTTATGTAAATGAATTTTTTTTAAAAGAATGTTAAGTAATGATGAAATTCCATACACTTTTTTTAAATCTAGGAATAAAATGTTTTAATTTTTTTTAATAAAACACATAAAAATATTATTATTATTATTGAGACAGATATATTTGTTAATATTTAAGGATCCAAGATCTAATGTATAACATCTTTGTTTGATTGTCTAAGTTTTTTAAAACTAAGTGAATATTTTGAAACTTTTTTTCAGGTTCAATCACAACATTTTCTTCAAATTGCCTGATATTGTTTTTTGAAGTTACACAAATTTTATTATTTTTTTTACAGAGAAAATAATTTTAAAAATTATAAATTGTCAACATTTTTCTTATCCATGAATGCACTGAGTAAACATTCTTTTTTTATAAAACAAACATATATTTAATACAATTACCATTTTTTTCTCATTATTTCTCGTCAACTATTGGGAGGAATTAATATTTTAATTGATTAAACGAATACTTAAAAATTAAGCTGGACATAAATTCAATATTATTTAACATACCATAACTGACACAAAAGAAATATAGGCTTATTTCTATAACAATTATATTCAAAATAATTTGTCTACTTTCAAAAGCTAATTTCAAACAAAACAAAAAAAAGGAAAAGAAAAAGAGATGAAATAATGAGAAAGAAACAAAAAATTTTAAAATACAAAAGTAATAAAACAACCAAAAAAATTTTTCATGTGGAAAAAATTTATATATTGAGCAATAATACGGATTAACAAAATACAAACCTATTTGAAGAAAGAAATTTTTTAAAAAATTCCTGAATTTTTTACTTTTTTATATGTTAAAATTATCAACTACATAACGAACATATTCTAAAATTTAAATTGTAGGCTTTATATAATCAATTCTTTTGATCAAATGAAATATTTGTATGCCATTTCAGACCAGACAAAATATATTAAGACAGGAGTCAAGAGTCTTAAAATGAATAGTTTTTCATAATTTAACATAAACAAGAAAAACTAAAAACAACAAAAGTGCTTTTAAGGGAGAATCCAAGCATCAAACAATCTTTTAAGAAATATATACCGTGTATTCTGGCAAAATAATGTACACTTTTAACACAAAAATATTGAAATTTATAGGTGCATGTTATACAACGGGTATAAAAATTAAGGGTTCTATGTATATTGAAATACAGTTTATATAAAAGAAATGACATATTTTAAGATCTTAAAGTTTATATTTCTGGAAGTATACTGTTCTTTCAAAAGTCTGGCATAATATCTCTAATAAATGACTTCAAAACTTAAGTATTTAACTCATACAATTCATGTTTCATTGTAAAAAAGAGGTTGTGTGTTATAAGTCGAATTTTCCTAAAAATTAAAAAAAAAATGCAGCTTGAAAGAATAGATGTGCATTATACGCCAGATTTTACGACAATTGTAAATAACTATGATTAAATAGTATTACATTAGTATGAATTATAGCACTATAAATTGGGGTGGAAATATTTTTTATTCAAAATCTACATTCTCTAAACAATTTAAAATTTAATAATGTTTAATAATCTTCAAAGAATAAAAAAATTTTGTATAAAGAATAGTTTATAATATTTTTAAAAATATAATTATAAGAATCTTTTTAACAATTGTGTCCAAATACCACTCATAACTACAAAATGCAGTTTTAAATATATAAATATTACAACAGTTTTTCACAAAAGTGTAAGCAGTAAATATAAATTTTCATTCATAATATTAAGGCATATATTGCAATTAATATGCTTCAGTTTTTTAATATGGCATACAAAGAAATTATTAAATGAATTCAAATGTTATCAAACAAATGCTATGCCAAAGATCATTAGGCAGCTCGCCCTTTGCAATATTTCTAAACAATACAGTCCATATGAGCAACAGACCTAGCTTACCCAGAATCCCGTAAAATACAATCAGAAGAATTAGTCAAATTAAAAATGAAACAATACACACTGAAACGGTCATGTCAATCAAAGTCTAAACATAACAGCAGCTGCACAAGATAAATCTAGGACAAACTGATATCCACAAAGCACACACTCCAGGACATGTTTCAAGAAGCCTGAGAAGTTGCAGATCAAAGGATTGTCTGAAATTCTCTTTATTTCTAATTTAGCATAAAGTAAGGGTAAATCTTTATAAACTTTTGAAGAATGCCAGTTCCCTTTTTGCCAAAGAATCAGTCATCCATGGAAAAGCAACATTTTCTTCAACCTCTTCAGCAGTTCTCTGCACTCTATACACAAGTCTTATCCTCTTGGTAGCTTAACAAAACCTGAATAGCAGATAGAATCTGAAAATATTATCATTCTCAGAAGAAGGCCGAGATGAATAGCAAGTTGTTGGCACGCTACATAGATAGCTTATCCAGGGACATCTTAAGGCATGGGCCAACTGGGCCCAGGCAGGAATTTCAAACAATATGTTAACCGGCTACATGCAATGACCATCGTATACATATATGCCAAAGTCTACCACCATGCACCATCATTACTCATTCAGCCAAAAGGCGGCAGTCGGTCGAGCCGGTGTGTGCAGTTGTAATTCATGTACATTTATTTGTTTTGGGTTATTGTTTGTATGAGTATTTAACAAGGTATGCTGCATACTGTCTACTTTTAAGAGTTAAAGGTGGGACCTATATTAGGGGGCCCCAGGGGTCTACTTTAGCACAGGGGCTTCAAGAAGTCTTAAGACATGCCTGGCTTCATTGGAGTTAGTTGTAAAAGATCCAACATGCACATAAAATGAAAAGAATCACTAAAAATTTCAGTACCCTGAGAAAAATTCAAAACAACTCAAGTGTAAATGTGAAGACACTTGTCAGGAGAGAAAGGAGCATTAATAATTTTTAAGACAATAGCGCTTAGATAAACTACTTTATCTATTATAAATAACTGCAATTGCAAATTAGTCAATGATTGTAGACCCCAAAATAATTGCATAGCAAGAGCAGATGAAATATTTTTGGCCTCAGGTAATCATCCATAGCCCTTGGTTTTGGGAAGTATCAAGAAGTTTCAAGGCACTGTCCAAGACCAAGATGAGCACTTTATTGCAGTAATTTAGAACTGGTTTAATCAATTTTGTAAGTTACATTCTAAGTATCTACATTGCAACCATGTTTAACTCATGCCGATCTTTTAAGGATTCTTTTCTGTCAGTCTTTGTCATTGATATCACATGCTTAGTTCATTTTAATTTGTTATCAAAGATGCAAACCCAGATAAGATGAACCATCACTACGTAGCAAAATAGTATCCTTAGAGTCAAGGCAAGGAGTGAAGGGTTGCATATTTAAGGTAAAGAATTAACTAAAAGTATTCTTTATATTATTTAACTTTTTAATTTTATCTCAATAGTTTTTTTATTGCAATAGTTTTTAATTTTCTTTGAAAAGGGCAGTTCAATTCCACAATAGATCACTTCCAATAGCCAATAGCAAGCCAGAAACGAGGCAGCAGTACTAGCCACCAAATTGGTTCCTTACTCCTGAAGCCACACCTTCTCTTCACCCATCAAGATGCCAACACCAGCCTTCAATCAGTCTCTAGTGAAGTATCAGAAGTATAAAAGTATTTTTTAGGTTAACAGCTATGTCATTTTCCTCATGCCAATATTCCAGTCTTTCAAGAGTCGAATTCAGAGTGCATATAGTTTGGATTGGTCCCTTTTTGATGTATGGAACAAAATAGCAAGATCATCCTCAAAAAGAGCGGTATCAATCACTCCATCAGAAGTTAAAATGTTGGGGAGGTAGTTAACAGACATTGAATAGGGTGGGATTAATCACAGTAACCTGGCGTAAGCCCGTTTCATTTTGTTTAAAGTTGAACATGAGTGGCACAGAAACACTGTGAAATGAAGTTCTAAATGTATGAAAATATATTGTTACACATACTCAGGCTCTGATTTTTTGGATACACTTGAGTAATTATCAAAATCAGCACCTAAGTCCACAAACACAGCTAGACATCTTTAATCAACAGCATCTTTTAAGCATTGGCTTAAAAAAGTAACTGGTAGGTTTGTTCACTGACATTTTCTACATCCAATTTGTGCTGGAGTCAGGAGGTTACTGAATTCAAGATACAGTATAAGTAAGACATGATCCTTTTCTTTCCATAACCTTAGATAAAATACTACTTAAAAGCGAGATAGGATGATCGCTGTTTAAATCATCTGATGATTTATTTCTTTCCCAAATAGGGACAGTGATAGATTTTTTCAAATCACAGGGACCCCTGAATTATAATTGCAATTATAAAGTTCCAACAGTGCATAAAGCAATTTACTGGCAGATGTTTCAGAAACCCAGGGTGGAAATTCAGACCGAGGGTACTTGCAGAACAAGTGTCCAATAGCTTCTCTGAACTCTGAGATACTAAAGTTCTGATGAAAGACACGTCCAAAAGATTAAGATGAAAAAAGGTCTCAAATAATAAATTTCTGCCAAGTCTTAAGAGCCCCTCCTTAAACATTTTTTTAGAAAAATAAAAAGATTTAAAAGCATTTGAAATATTTTGACATCAGTTAAAATAAGAGTACCAACTCACAAAGGTTCTTTTGGAGGTGCACATTTGACCTATTCTGCAATTTAATTGCATAATTGAAAATTCTTTTATGAACCTCCTTATAGTCAATATTAATTATAAAATCAAATGTTAAAAAAAAAATGAAAAGAAAAAAAAATCACGAAAGTATAAATATAAATTTACAGCTAAAAAATAATATAATGAAAGATAATCCTCTATTAAAATTGTAAGCCAATAATAATTAGAACAAAATATCAGAACAAAATTTTTTTTAAAAAATGACTTTGTAAAGAAAAAATTTGAAAGCTATCAATTAAAATTAATTCAATTAAACTGTAAAATTAAGTGTACTTAAATGCAATCTTCCCATTGTCCTTTCATACATATTATATATTTCATTATCGATTCAGGGATGGAAAGAAATCTATAAACCATACATTGAATTTCCCAGATTATGAATATTAACTCTTTGATCCATTTAATAATACAAAGCAAAAAAAGTGTGAACAAAATCATAAAAAAACTAAATGAATTCATTTACAAAAGCTTTTAAAAATCTCAGATTTTTTATTTTATTTCTGAATTTAAAAATGAAATTTTTTTATCAATGCTACTTCAAGAATTCAATTAGTTAAGGAAAAAATCTTTTAAATCTAATGTGTTAATAGTTGAGATTTTAAAAAAAATTATGGTTTCTAAACAAATACATCTAATAGAAACAGAAACTTCAGAAAAAGAACAGTATTGAAAAAAGCATGCAACATTTGCATATAAAATTGAACAAAGGAATAAATTTTTCAGTAAGAGAAATATTGTTTTGTAGAACTTAAAATAATGTGCTCATTCTAACTGCTGAGAGTAGACAAAAACTTTCATATTCTCACTTTTGAATTCAGATATAAACAACAATATTAAATAAAAATCATTCTATAATATACTACTCAAATTGCATAATTTTTTTAAAAATCTTTTATTACCTAATTTTTAAAGCTTAAAACTCTATTTCAAAGAAATGATAAAAGTTAATTTCAATTTCAAAAAATACAAGTCAGATTATTATAAATTTTCATACTTGAATCATGAATAAAATCACTTATTAAAAGGAATCATTGAAAACTGAATAAATAAATCTTTTTTGTCTGCTTCTTAGTTTTCAAATGTTATAATGAATTATGAAATGGTGATATATGATGTTACTTAATTCATATTAACCCTTTAACGTTCATTGGTTTCACACTGAAACCACACATTTAATATTCTTTAAAAAATCAAATTTAAAATTTTATCTCAGTAAGAGCTGTTGTTAAATTTTTGTTCTTTTTCCTAGCAACAGATGGTAGAACTACATCTACATTTAATGAATGAGACCTCCTAACTAGAAAAATATTGACATCTCTTTAATTTTGGTAATTTCCTTTAGCTTTTAAAAATATTAAAAGAATAGTTATTTTAAATTGTAGCATGTGGTCTTACTATACCTCATTTTAATTATTAATTACAACTTTCAATCATTTTGATAAGTGAACAGAAGAGTAGAAAAATGAAATTAAAATCTATGGTTTCACTGTGAAACCAAACTCCAGTAAGAGGTGGTTTCACAACTTTCTTGGTTGTTGTTCTAAAGCGATTTCTCGCTTGTGGTCAACGACCTTTAGACCGTATGGCTTTGTAAAATATTTACTTTAAAAATATAATGAGAGATCTTTATATTTAACTATATTTATTTACACTCTAAAATTTTGCTACCCTGTGCAGCTGCACATACCTAATTGCGACCCTGTGTGTACAAAATATATTTAAATATTTTCTCTTTCAAAACTATGGATGGAAAATTTATATGTATTAACAATTTTTTTTTTTACATAATTAAGGAAAATAAATTATTTTTTGTATGTATAATGTAAAATATATGTAATTTTATATCCAAATTTGTATTAAAATTATAAAAATACAGAAAAATTTCAAAAAAAAATAATTAAAAACTTTTAAAATTATTTTTTTAGCAAATTTTGTAAAAAAATAAAAGTTTTTTTGGTCTTAAAATATTAGATTTTTTTCTGAATAATCTTTTGGATTGGTTAGGACGAATAGGAAAAATGGACCATAACTGTTTACTGGTTTCACAGTGAAAAATGCTAAATTTTTTTTTTTATATTTATATAACCTTCATAGTGATAACCTTCATTGATACCTTCATATAGTCATTTTTGAAATTATTTTAATTTTTCAAAGGGAATATGTAGTGATCTTTAAAGGATTAAATATGAAAGATATTGTGAATAAAAAATACTTAGTATAAAACATAAAATGACGAGATGGGCTCCAGGTACTTCAATATCACATAATATCCATTAACTGAGCGCCATATTTTAGACTAGAATAAAATTATATATGCAACTTTCCATAGAAGACCAGATTACTATGTTTGAATGATTTTGATTGTTAAGACTTCTTTCCATTTATGTCGAATACATGAGCATTTAAGCAGTAAAAGTTTTCCAATTTTCAGTTTCATTCTTTGAAATAACAAGTAGACAGGTAGCATTATGATAACTATATAATTATAATTTCTAAACTTAAAAATGTGTAAACATGTTAAAAAATCTAATTTTTAATTTATGAAACTTATAAAAAGTAATGTTCATTTTACCAAGTAAATTCTTTTTAAAAAAATTCATATTTTAATGCTATTTGATTCACTTTAAATTTATGTGTATGTAATTTATTGAAAATATCTATAAAATTCATCTTCCCTTAAAAAAAAAAACAGATTCTCAAGAAAAAAGAAAAATTCCAGGTTTTAGTTACAATAAATGTAAAACAGTCTCTAAAAGTGAATTACAATTCAAAGAAAAAGATCAAGTAAGAATAACAACTTAAAATTTAAATAATGTTTTGCGTATCAAATTTTGAAACACTAATGTAATATTTTTATAATCAATCAAAATAACAAATATAAAACAACTCTCTTTGTGAGCTAAACAGAACATAAAATTACAGAATATCTCTCATCAGTCTGAATAAGGCTTTAAACTTGTTTCAGTGAATGACTAAGAAAAAAATTCCCAATAAAAGTATTATACATATAATGCAACTGATGTTAAAAAATAAACATGTTTATCAAAAAGACAGAGAATACTGATCTTGCCTTATAATAAGCATTTAGTGTAATATATATATATATATATATGGAAATCTAACCAAAACCTCCCAAAAATTTAGACTATTCAGATAGCGGGATTTTAATGATGAGGTGTCTCGCGTTTTTTTTTTTAATTTACGGGTGAAGTTTGAATAAATGGAACAAAATAATTCAAACTAAGAGACTTCTTGAAAATGAAAGAATTTATTACAAGTTATAGGGGACGAGTTTACAGGGGGGAGTATTTACAGGGTAATAGGAATTAAAACATGTAGATATTAAAGAAATAGAAAGTTAGATTATACCCTCTAGGAGTATGTTAGAAATCTAAAAAAAGCTCATAATGTGATGTGATTGAAACTTACCGCCTGGTTAGTGAGCTGTGACAGATATTTTCGCGTCATTTTTCTACTAATCCTCTTGGGGAAACTTTGGGGCTAGCATTCACACTAATTCACAGCCTTTCAAGAAGAAACCATGATATTTAAATTAGTTTTGACTGTATAAAGTCTAGGTTTTGTAGATGTAAGATAGAAGGAGCCGGGGAGCTGTTGCAGTGTTAAGTAAGTGTGAATATTGGAAAATTTCATTAACAAACATAGCACGAGTCAAGGAAGTAATTACTAAGAGATTAAATTATTAGATTGAGGATTTAAGATAGATGAAATTAGAATTAGTTATCGGTTCATTAGCGCTTGTTCTCCTTGTCTAGTTCACATAGTCGGGTTTACTTAGAAAGTTAGTCATTGAGATTAGATATCTCGCGTTATATATCACTCCTAGGGTTTTCTTTTGTAGTTTCACTTGTGATATGTTTGTGTTTGAAGAGAAATAAAACTAATTGTTATTATGGAAGTTGCTGGTGATGCTTTGTTCCCCCCACACCTTTAGCCAGGGAAGATGGAGAGAGAGGGGTGCCGAATAGTCCAACACCCCCACAGAGCGAGTGTGGATGCGCAAAAGCGCTACTTTGTCATTATGTGGTTAGTGGGCCTCTGCTGGAATATTATTTGTGTTGGCATTTAGTAAGTCCGCCAGATGGCATTGATCTGCAATGCAGTTTTAATTAAAGTTACAGTCTTCTTTGTTAAAAGGGATATAATCTACCCTTTTACAAAGATAGAGTTAAACAGAATATCCTACATATATATATATAATTTTTATAATCTGCCTCTGAATGAGAAAATATCCATAAGTAAAACAAAAATAATATTACAAACTGCAAATTATTTCTAACAAGTACAACAATGATGTAAAATAAAATTCAAACATGATAAAATCACACAAATTTTGATTCAAAGAAAAATCAATTTATTCTTATGAAAGTATCAAATGCAGAATATTAATAAAATAACACAAAAGAGTTTAAAAATAAATACAGTATAAAACACTTAACTTCTTTTGCAGTTTTTAATCAGTAAAATTCCTCAGTGAAATTTTTCAGAAATCAGCCCTTTGATGTAATTCTGGAAAAATAATATACATTTTTATAATATGAAGTATCTACCACATTATACAATAATCTTTACTTCATATTTTATCTATTTATCATTCTTTTACCTTTTCTTTAAACATAAAGAGCTAACAAGTACATTCAATATTAATAAAATATATAATAAAAAATTACTATAAATATATTCAATAGTTATCACTGTAAAGAGAAAAAATAACCTAACTTTAGATAATTAAAGACCGATGAATTTTAGGTTTCAATTCAATAGCTACAGCTAAGGAAAATCTTGAGCAACATCAACCAATCCAAATTATACCAAGTACACCAATTAAATCATACCAAATTTTGTTCTTCAAAAAAATACATGCATTTTTTTTTAAATAAATTACCCTACATTAATTACTCTGCTTTCTCCCCTTTATCCTAAACTTTATTAAGTCCTGGTTTCCAACAAAGTAGTACCAATTGCATCAGTCACTAAACAGCTTCAATAACCTAAACATAAGAACTTATGCGCAATTCATTAAATTTCAATCAAAATAATGCACAGCTGTCTAAGCTAAGTTTCCATTTTACATCAAAAAAAATATACAGTATATTATTTTTCAATTATGAACTAAGTTTGGTTACAAACCAAAATAGAACTATTTTGAGAATATTTTTTTTTTACAATGGCCCTTTTATTATGTATGTATGTATGTATGTATGTAACTATTTATGCAAACACAGGAATACCTCATTTAGCATAGCTGATTAATTCTTCAAATGTCGACATACCAAATGAAAATTTTCTATTAGAAAATGCATAGTTTGTTCCAATCAAATTTTATTAAGACAAAAATATTTGTACATTTGCCTAAAATTGATAAATAATAATTAGTGAAAGTAAAAAAAAAAAAATGGAACACTTAAATTGCTTAGTGTTAACAAAATAAAAAAGGAGCATTTTTTTAACAGGAATTATAAGTCAAGAGACTTTGGCTCAATTTTGCATCAGTTTTTTCCCATACATCATGTGGTAACATATAGGGTTTGCAATCCCGTGTCATTTTCAATCCCGTGTCATTTTCAATCCCGGGATTTCGGGATTACATTATCCAAATCCAGGGATCCCGAGACTGGTCCTGGGATTAGGATTGGACTATTTATTAAAAATACCTACACATTAGCATAATTGAAATTGCATAATAAAACTGAAAATATAATTAAAAATTGATTTAAAATTATTTTAATGAAACAAAAAACATTAATTCATAATAAAAAGCAAATAAAAATAGTACCAAATGAAATTTTTAAAAAAAAGCATTTTTCATTTTTGTTTCTGTTGCTATAAAACACAGCTCGTCCAGCGTTTCATTGTTAAAACGGCTTCTTATTTTTGTTACAAATTGTCCTGCCGAAGAAAATGCATGTTTGGGTTCTTTACTAGTAGGTACTACTGTCATTAAATAGGAGCATGTTCTTTTTAGGTAGTCAACCCATCTCATTCCATTTTCAAAACAAAGACATTCCTTTTTGAAATTTTGATGACAGCGTCTCAAATCTAATAGACTGCATTGGTGCACATACCTCTTTGATAACTTTATTTAGTTCTTCTGTTAAACTTAATGGTTTTTGTATGCATAAATTGATCCAGTTATTGAATCAGAATGTGAATCAATTTCAAGAGTTATCTCATTTGAAATTGGAGATCCAGTTGCATGAGCTGTTTGTAATGCAATGGGATTTGAAGTGTCTCAAGTCTTCCAAGTAGGTCCGCTACTAATTGACGACATTTAATTGAAGCAGGAACTGTGAAGAAATCTATTCTTCGATACCTTGTTTATATTATTGTGTAAGCATTGCAGTGAGCCACTTAAATCTGTGCGATGTTCTCCCATACGAGAAATGAGAGCTGTGCATATATTTTTTTTTACCTATAGCACTTATAATTGCACAAAAAAATTCT
The DNA here is from genome assembly GCA_019973975.1 of Trichonephila clavata. Taxonomy (NCBI): domain Eukaryota; kingdom Metazoa; phylum Arthropoda; class Arachnida; order Araneae; family Nephilidae; genus Trichonephila; species Trichonephila clavata. The sequence continues at coordinate 13,417 of BMAO01021526.1, forward strand.
GCATACATATTTCATAAACAAAATATAAATTTTTAAAGAATTAAATTCTTGGAAAATTTGTATGAGAAAAAATTTTTTTAATACAATTTAGACAGACATTAAATCCCGCAAATAGTTATTTTAATCCTGGGATTTCCGGATTGGTAAAAAAACTGGAACCCCGGGGTCTCGGAATATAATAATGGCATGTAGCAAGACAAAGAAAATTTGATCCGAGAACCAAGTTAAATGAATTTTATGGTACCAAACTAACCCTTTTGGTAGGGTAATTTGGAAATATTCAAAAGGCTAACGAGTACAATAAATAAAAAATTAAAAACAAATGGATGAAAAGTAAACTATCTACAGATCTGAAAATATCAAAATATTATACAAGTTATGCTCAAAAATGAAGGTTACAAGAGAATGTTTTGAAAATGAAAATTATATTCTAACAACAGATACGTAAAGCAGATTAACAAACCAAAATGCTTTAAATGCACCAACATACATATGAACGATTGAAAAGAAATCCATTGAACAAAGCAAACATTTTTATAACCATTCATCTTTAAAAAAAAGTAAAATAAGAATAAAATGAAGGAACTAAAAAAATCAAATGCAAAAAAATACTATAAAAAACAATTGTTTATTATTTATAGTAAACATAATTTTTTATGATAAAATTCCATTTTTTTTTTCATAATAATTACACAGTTAAATATTTCGCATGACAAAACTAAATGACAATTTTTTTTTTAAATACAATGACAATTTTAAACATACTTAAGTTTTTTTGTAATTTCTCCAAGATATTAACAATTCACAAATTTAAATTAGAGCATAAATTTTTGGATCAAAAATCAAGTTCATGCTCAAATTTAAAGTATTTGATTCAAGATGAATATCTATTACATGCAATCAATGTATAAGATTTATATACTTTACATTAAAACACAAAGATAATTTGGTCTTTTAAAATAAAAATGAGTATATCATACCTGCCAGCTTTTGAAAGTGACCAGGTGCAGAAAAGTGTGGAACCAACATTTCAAGCAAATTCTTAAAATAAAGGATAAGTAACATCTTCAGTTTTATAAAACATAGCATGGTATACAAATATTTTTAAAAGAAAATTTCACAAAAATATTTTGATGGGGAAAGTACACCGAGGAAATTTTTATTCAATCAACTTGATTTATAAAAATTCCTACTCACTAAGGTAAATTTAAAGGCATGTATATAGTAACATACAAGAAAATAATAACCTTACCCTAAAGATACTTTTACTTAAAAAATACAGTGAAATTATTATTCAACTCTTAGATTATATTTATAAAAAAAATTACAGAATATGCATACAGATATTAATAATCATTAGAAGTTGATGTTAAAATTACGACCAAGCACTAACCATTAGGTATATGAATACCTTAAAATTTTTTAGACTTCTTCATTGTGCAAACTTTAAAGCTTTATAGATAGTAGAACAGATTAACATGCATCACATCAACTTCTAAGGTTATTAAAGTAGGACCTTTTTCTGATGCCAAATTTATAAAATGATATGAGCAATCCATACTTATTAAATTCTTATTTCTCTTTAAGCAGGTAACAATTCCATTTTATCCCTTACATTATAGCAGAATTAACTAAATGAAACTATTGTCCAAAATGTATCCCACATTTTTTAAATTTATCCCATAAAAATCTATGATCAAATTTGGAATTTCAGAGATGCAAAATTAGACCAGACCTAAGTAAGTGACCACAGTGTATTATTATTGTCACCGGATGATTCTGCAAAAAGACCTCACTTCATGTATTTAATCATGTGCATTTTCTGACTAGAAGCTAATTCATTACAGATGTTCAGTCTTTGCACATCTGTACTGTTTGGTAATGTCAGACATTTATAATGTCAGTTTGCTTGATTTTATAATCATATATTAGTGCTAAATAATACATTTTAAATAAAATGTCACCCATCCGATATAGTGATTACTGACGCTGACTGCAGTGCTATAAGGCCTGGCTCGTATTCAGATACACTAATACTGACGCTGGCTTTCAAAGATTTCTAAATGACTTTTCTTTTTTAGAATATGAGAGTTTCCTTCAGAACAACCCAAAAAAAAAAAGATTTAAATCACTTGCACATGTCTAATAAAAAATGTTTTTTTTAAAAAAATCCTAAAGCTTTGCCTTTTTTAGATTAGTGGATTCATATATGCATGAATGCCGCCCATCTGGGTATAGTGGTTAGTGATGCTGACTGCTGTGCCATAGAGCCTGGGTTCGAAACCCGGAGAAGACATGGATGTTTGTAAATGTATAGTTCCTTTACAACATGATGGTGCTTTAAATAGCCATCGAGACGCCTCCCATGAGGTTGGTGGAAGGGGAAGAGAGGTGGGGATCCTTGACCACCCTCAGGATGTTTTCCCTCAAAGTTACATGGAACCGAGCTAAAATGTACTGTCACCTTTTTGGTGCTCAAAGCTACAGCTAACAACAGGTATACAATCAAGCTCTTTACCATGATGAATTTCATGGACCTCGATCTGACTAAGTCAGTCAGGTAGCAACAGCACAACAAATAAAATAACAAATAATTTTTTATTATATATATTTTTAGAAAATAAAATATCTTTATAAAATTTGTCAGCCCTGAAGGTGATGATTACAACAAATCCAATTTTTAGTTACATTAAATGTAAAGCAAGAAACAATGAAATAAAACAATGTTTTAAAAAATTTCTTGAGAAAATACGTCACCCAGAGAATAATTTAAATGCAAACAAAGACTCAATAGTAAAATAAAAAACCCAAAATTATAAGAAAATATTCATCTAAAGCACATAATCATCTTCAAACAAATAGTACACAAATACATAGTTATTCATACAAATTAATTTATGTTACTCATTTACCCCCACTCTTCCATACTTCAATTAATCTACAGCAAGTTAGAAAATGCTGTTCATCACGTGTTTATTCTACTTAGATTTAGTAACACAGCTTAGCCTATCTGATCTTTGATCTAAATATCATTTGCATCTTTTTGTTTATCAAAATGCTTATTTCAAATAGATTAAAATATTTTTCAATCTCATCAACAAAATTTTTTATTTACTATGAGAAAAATCTTTATATCTTCCATCTTTAATTTTTTTCAAAACAGTGTAATTCAAAATTTAAAATATTTGTTCCTACCTCTTTTATTTTCAAAATTTTTCATTTTTCCTTATCTTAGAATCCAGTAATTTGTAAACAAAAGTATTTTAAAACAGGGTGTGATAATGTCTTTTAAATATTATTCAACTAATTTTACTAAAATAATTTAAAATTATTTCACTCAGGAAAATTGTTGAATCCCCAACATCCTTATGTATACTCAAACAAATCTTCCAATGTTGCACAAGGAATAGCAATACTTGTATCTGAAAAAAAAAATTTCATACTTCAATTAAAATTTCCCCAAATATTAATGGATAATTATTTTCAAACTAGTTTTTTAGCTAGTCTGGACATTTTTTTTTTTCAAGCTATATATCTCATCAGTGTTAATGCTTGGTGAATGAATGATAATGGAAGAACATCATTGTTTATCTTTAATTTAAGTTAAATTAAAGCTATTTTTCTGTTAGCTCCACACCAGAATATTTGATCTTAGTGATATTTTAGCTTTATTACATTTAATAAAACATTTTATTAATTATCAATTTTCCATTGAAGTAAAAAAATTTGTGACATTTAATACATTTTTAAACTAGACGATTTTTGTCTGGCACTACATTAATGGAAAAGTACTATTAAACCTTTGTGAATAATAATGCATTTTGAAAAAAGCATTTCGAAAAAAAAGGAAAGCTCATTATATATTTGACCTTTCTTGCATTCTACAATTCAAGCAAATATTTGCTTGCATAATTTTCAATTTAAATCATCTAGCAATTTGTGGTTAAAAAAAAAAATGTTATGTTCAAAAAATTTGTATATCAATATGTTTGAAATATAGTTTGTCTTTTAAATAAACTTGTAAATAAATTTTACAAACTGCATCAATTTTTTTCCCATTGTAAGTTAAAAAATAGTTTCAAATTTGTATTTAAAAAAAATTTTAATAATGAATTGCATAAGTTAACATAATAAAATGGTTTTTTTTTTGGAACTTATGTGTAATACTGTTTGGTTATTTTGTCAAATCAAAAGGTATTGCCAAATGCTGCAATATGCAGCTAATAGTAAAAACTGTTACTGAACATGTCTAAAGAAATTAATAATGTGTGTGATGATAGCATTCCCACACACACAACAATATTTTTTAAATAGACAAATTTTTTTGATTTGGTGAAACTGGTAAACAGTACAATATGTACCATTTCTTTTTTTAATATAAATATTCACAGAAATATCAAAACAACCTTGGCAGATTTTTTTTCTTAATATACCAACAAGGAAACTAAATTAAGAAAATACACTAAATGCTTTAAAACAACAATATAAAAATGGCATTCTCCAAGTTACTTTTAAAAAAAACTGTTAAATTTAATCTTTTTATTTTATTTTTTAAGATTTCATGTTAATATATTAAAACAATACACCAATATATAGAACGAACTGAAAATATTTAATTTCATATGTCAATTTTATTTTATTTTATCAACAAGTTTCCGGGAATTACAATTCTTTTAATCTATATTTCTAATAAGAAAATGTGATGTTAAAGTGCATTGTAATTGCAGTTCGTAAAATATTTCCCAATACATGTTTAATGTTAAAATTTGAATTGAATCAGTTTTTTATCCCCCTTGATCTTTTTCATCTCTTTATATAGTTTTACAGTACTCCCATACTATTTCTATGTCCAAAAAATTACTAAACAGGTTGGAAAATTTGTGCCAAAATTTATTAACATAAATAACCATCAAATTTATCAAAAAATTCACTATTAACTAATATCCTATATACACAGGCTTCAAGAAATAAACTTTTTTTACAAGTTTAACATGTGCTTCAAAAAAATAAGATAACAAATCAAGAAATTAAATTTAATCATTTCTAAAAATTATTCTTTGCAATGGTATCATTCCCCTAGAGAATATTTTATTTTAATTTAAAAAAAGAATGACATTAATTTTTAACAGAAAAGAATAATTATTAACAATTTAGAAATCAATAATTTGTGGAAGGTAAAAATCAAAGAAAAATTTCTTTAATATTTGTAAACATTCCTCAAGTTATCATGAATTGTATTACTTCAGAATAAATATTTTGTCTTGGCTTAGATTCATAGATTAAAATTACAAACAAACATTTTTTTATAATACTCACACCTAACTGACGCTGTATTTGATAGTAATAGGTGTGTTTTTTTTTAAGGAAACAATACTATTGTTATTCGAAAAGCATAAGTCATGCCTTTTGTTCATTAACTCTTGCAGAGAATGACCCTCTGGAATGTAAAGACATTTAATTTCCATAATCATGTAGTCCTCGCTTGATCTGATAAACCTATCAGGAGAAGCCACAATATATTGCTTTATAAGATCAACTACACTGGTTTTCCAGACTACATAATGAGGATTATGTTGTTGCACCGCAAGCCGGACATAATCCTCATTTTCGAATAGCAACTTTGCAACAGGTGTGTTTGTCAACACTTCATCTTTTTTAAAAAAAAAAAAAATCTGAACAGATAATGCTGCAAAATTAGCCACTCGACAAACAATTTGTTTAGCATCACTTGCAGTGAGTCGCTTCTTTCTTCACCCATCAAGATACCAACACCAGCCTTCAATCAGTCTCTTGTGAAGTTTAAAAGTATTCTTTATGTTAACAGCTGTATCATTTTCCTCATGCCAATATTCCAGTCTTTCAAGAATCAAATTCAGAGTGCATATAATTTGGATTGGCCCCTTTTTGATGTATGGCACAAAATGGCAAAATCATCCTCAAAAAGAGCCGTATCAATCACTTCATCAGAAGTTAAAATGTCGGAGAGGTAGTTAACAGACATTGAATAGGGTGGGATTAATCACAGTAACCTGGTGTAAGCCTGTTCATTTTGTTTAAAGGTGAATATGAGTGGCACAGAAACACTGTGAAATGAAGTTCTAAATGTATGAAAATATATTGTTGCACATACTCAGGCTCTGATTTTTTGGATACACTTAAGTAACCAAACCGTATCAAAATCAGCACCTAAGTCCACAAATACAGCTAGACATCTTTAATCAACAGCATCTTTTATGCACTGGCTTAAAAAGTAACTGGTAGGTTTGTTCACTGACATTTTCTACATCTAATTTGTGTTAAGTAAGATATGATCATTCTTTCCATAACCTTAGATAAAATACTACTTAAAAGCGAGATAGGATGATGGCTGTTTAAATCATCTGATGATTTATTCATTTTACAAATAGGGACAGTGATAAATTTTTTTTCTAAATCACAGGGACCCCCGAATTTTAATTGCAATTAAAAAGTTCCAATAATGCATAAAGCAGTTTACTGGCAAAATGTTTCAGAAACCCAGGGTGGAAATTCAGACTGAGGGCAACCACATGGGCTTCGTTTCATAAAACGTTGCCAAAACGGTTCTGATAATATGTAAGTACTAAATTTTTTTCAACACAGTCATTATAGAGAGCATGGGGATACTTGAGTATTTAGGTATCCCCAGCCAAATTTAGGCCAACAAAACGACGCCATGATATCAGTACAGCAAAAGAAAACAATCAAAACAGATTCTTGCGTGTTTTATTTGAAAAAACAGTCAGTAAGAGTTTGGTGGAAAATGGCATGATTTGTATGGTCCAAATTTGACAATGGTGATGTTTACACGCAAGTACTAGCATAGATAGTGAATATATAATCTGCACTGAGTTTCTTATTCATATATATACATGCAAATATTGATATGGACTTTTTCTATAACTAAAGGAAAAATTCATATATTACAAGATTTAAACATATCAAAAACGGTACTTGTATGCTTTTGTAGGTACTTTTCCATTTTGCCGGCGATAAAGTCGCCAAAAATTACACCTGACACCAAACGAAATATTCTCACTGGTAACATTTTACCACCACATTTTCAAAACAAATCACAGTCTTTTCTTATCAATAGTTCATAATACATCCAAAATAGAGGAAAAACCAATGAGAACTAACATTTAACATTTTCTGATGTATTGGGCGCTGTCGCCAACAAACCCTGCTAAGCAAAAATTGCGCCAGCAAAACGGAAAAGTACACTTGTGTAGTATTTGCTTAAATTAGCTATTTCTCTACAAAAAAATAACATGAAAACTCGTTGTTATTGTTGTCGTATCCTTCCCGAAGGGATATAATGAAAGTTGCCAGAGCCTGTGAGACAGGTTGGACAGGATAGATGGTGACACCACCTGTCTCCACCTCCTCAGCTTAGGCATGGGATTGGAAGGGAGGGAAATATTCTCAAGCCCTCTGCACTCGTGGATTCAGCTGCGACCTCCCACAAGACTTTCGGACCCACTGATTTAACGAGCACGTACTCCGTGTGTACTCGGTGGCATCGGACATTGAACCCAGGCTCTCCGGTCTGGAGTCCAATGCTCTAGCCCAGGGGTCGGCAACCTATGGCACGCGTGCCAGATGTGGCACGCGGAGCAATTTCCAGTGGCACGCCACCACTCTTCAAAATTATAAGATACTAGCTTTTACCCGCGGCTCCGCTCGCGTTGATGTTTTTAAATAACTGTCAAAGTCGTAATCATTATCATTAAAAAGTAATATAATATCGTAATTTTTTTTATTGCTTGACTGGAACCAATAAAATTTAAAAATTCTAAATTTGAGCTTAGTTTTAAAAAAACTGAAAATGTAATTTATTATAATAATTAACAACAAAAATTCAATAACTTAAGCTATTAATATTTTTAAAAATAGGAAGTATCTACGTTTAATATATAATTTCTCTTTAAAAGAGCTCAAAACAGAACTGTGTACCATATATATATATATATATATATATATTATATGTCCTTCCATTAGTTGCAAATATGTGAAGATTTGGGCATTGGACACACCGATCAGGCTACATATGGAAAAACCATGGGAAAAACATTACTTTTCCAAATGCACCCCTGCTACCTGAAATGTTAGCTTTGTTGATAGCAACATTAAAACTGGGGATAGTGAAATCGTTTGAGTTGAAACGGTAGGTCAGTGGGGATACTTGGAATTCGAGGTATGATAACACTATCCGTTTTCATGACATATGTTAAAATATTGGCACCAAGTATATTCTGCACCAGTTTTGTGATCCATAACCTCGTTCCTTTACATAGTCGAGGAGCATCGAGATTTTGCATAACTGGTACATTTAGTTTTAATTGAAGTTTATGTGAGGGTACACCCGAAAGTTCAAGTGAATTTAAGAACTCCGTGGGATATGAAGTTACTTTGTTCTTTATCCATGATTGTATTCATTGATAAATATTTCTTCATTTCCCCCCTCCCCCGCACGTCGTTTAAATTTTCAATGTTTATTTTATGGACAATGTCATTGTTAGGCGCCAATATTGATCTTGAGCGCAACCACTGATCCCGATTTAAATTTTGTTGCAAGCCCGGGTAAATTTGAGCAATAAGATTTACATCATTTTCTCTTCTACATTACAAAATTCTTTGGAAGTAAAATATAACCTCCAGCATTTGCGTCCAAACATCCATAACCGATTTTCAATTGCGTCTCTGCATAATGTACCAAATCTACGTCATTATGAAGATACACTCTCATATTCGTTTTCAGACTTAATTTTTCAAATTTTGCCCATAAGCTTGATGATTTAATAGAGACTGATTTCATCTGCGACAGGATTACAGGGGAGTTTTTGAAAATTCACCAGCCAATATATAATAAAGTACCATTCCTCCTATAATATCTGTACTATCTCGTAAATCCTGAAGAGTCCGATTTAACGCTTCTATAGCTTTCTTGTGAGACACCGTACTTTCATCCCACACTAAAAGCTTGCATTGTGGAAGCATCCTGCTTGAGAGCTATTTTTTCTGAAATTTCAGATGAGTGAATCTTCAAATGCAAGATTAAGCGATAATTTTAAAACGGAATGTGCAGTACGACCGTTGGTCAGTAAAGTCACGGCTATACCGAAGAAGCCATAGCAACTGTTATCTTCTGGGTTTTTCTGATGGTCATTAATAATAAGTTAAGCAAAAACGTTTTTCCGGTTCATCTAGGGGCGTCGAGAAAAAAGAGTGCACCACTGCCGGATTCTATTTTGCGTAACACTTGTTGGAAAACGTGACTTTGTTCTGGAGTTAATTGAGGGATAAATTCTGTTACTTGATGTTGCAATGCTATAAAATCGTAGTTTAATTCTCAAGCAATTTCATTATCGAAGCCATTTCCGTCGACACGTCTAGGAATAATCATTCCAAAATCATGTAGCTTCTTCCCAACCATTTTGAAAACCTTTATTGCGTTTCGTTGTAGATGTGTTGATTGAAAGGCATATTTGCTTGTATTTGCTGCAAAATATCTTCCGCCATGTAGTCTTTGTACTTTTTCCAAAAGGTTTGAGGATTAGAAAGACCGAAGATGAAATAAGTATTGCGTAAAGCTCCCTAATTTTATTCGGCGAGTGACATTGTATGGCTTCCTCCATAGTAATATCTAGTATATCTTCAAAGTAATACTTCCACGTAAAATATCTAGGTTCAGTATAAGTGAAAAATTTTGTGCAAAATATGAATATTGTATAATTAGATTTAAAAAATTCAAAGTGATAAACATTCGAAAAATCAAAACTTTTTATGAAACTGTCAATATTACCATAAAATTTTCAATATCACGCGCGCAATTCGCTAAAACTTTATTTCGTTTCCCTCTTTAAAATGTGGTAGAAAATTTGCATTAAAATATCTGGGATTGTCGGAATAGAGAACTTCTTAGCCAACTTGGCGATATTTCTCAAAGTTTGAGTTTGACATTTAACAAACGTAACGTAATAAACGTTATACGTTTAATAAAAAACCATTTAAAAATTGCTTTTTGTAAAGATGCTAAATTACACTGTGTTTCAATTCACTGTGTTATAAATGTGAGAAATTTCCATTATTAAAATTTCCATTATTGACCAAATGCATAATTTTGCGCCAACTTGGTGGGGAGTAAGCAAAGTCCCACGGTTTTACCCGCATAGTTTCCGTTCCTGTAGGAATATGGAGATAAAATGTACCTTATGTTACTCGCTGATAATGTAGCTTTCCATTAGTGAAAGAATTTTTAAAATCGCACCAGCCGTTTCCGAGATTAGCCGAACAAACAGAGCAGACAGACAAAAATTTAAAAAATTGATTTTTTTGATATAAGTACCGTATATACCTTTAAATGCATTTAGTAAAAAGCTGCTAATTTGAAATTACAAACAGACACTTCAATTTTATTTATTTATATAGA